>JAVJIF010034480.1:0-60000 GCA_038442645.1 Agave tequilana
CATAATTGCTACCACATGACATGTTACTTGGTGAACATCACCACTTATACTTCATGACTTGATATCATGTATTTTCATGTTAGAACTTGTTAATTGATACGTATCTCCCCACTTTATCATGCCATCACTTATACCAAGCATGATACACTCGACTTTTTGCATAAAATGGACCAACTTATACATGGGTCGGGGGGAAACATGCGGATATCGATATGTGTTCGTGTTTACAGTGGCTTTAGATATATTGTACAATCATGTTTCCGGTCTGACCTGAGGGCCTCCAGGGGACCGAGGGGAGAGCTGGCTCCCTTATTCCTTACTTCATTATATATAAGGGCATTCATAAGTCCCTCCTGGATAGGCCTCGCGGCTGTTTCCGTCTCCATGCAGCGGAATACCCTTGACCGTGGTCCCGGGCAAGCACGGGACCCACTGTAAACATAGTTCGTCGATACAACCGCTATTTCCAATAACAACCTTGTATTACTAGGATATGGATGTATGTGTGTGGATGTACACTCAAACACATACCTAGATATCACAGTAAGACAAGTAATAATAATAAGGTATTACTTGTAGATCTCTTGCATTAGGACTTGTCTTTATGCTTTATATCTATTATTGTCTATCTTACTTACATCCTTTAGCCACTTGGCCACAACTTGTTTATTATTATATGTCTTGATTCCTTGGATTTGCATATTCAGATTCCGAGACCTGGAACGAAGTGGATCCTTCCACGGAAGATCAGGCATACTTCAGTGAGCAGGCTGACCAGCTCTTCTAGTTCCCTCGTGCCGTACTCTTCATTTTGGCTCACGCGTCTCCATTTCTTACGTGAGCACCTTGTGTAAAGCTTTGTATATATTCTTTTGGACTTGGTTGTGAAAACAAAACACTTGTAAAGTGTAACAGTTATCATAACTTGTATAACTTTGTATTTGTACTTTCTAGTTGGCATATGAATATACCACGCTTTGTGTTATACTCTGATTCTGTATTGTACTTTTATGCTTAGCGTATATACGTGGGGGCAGTTCTGACCTACGTATATACGTCGCAGTGACGTGTCCGTATCCGCCAGGATCGGGGCGTTACAGGTTGGTATCAGAGCCTAGGCTCTCAAACCTAAAGTACAATAAGTGGCAAATTCTAGTAATTTGCTTATGCCAATTACAATGTACAAAGTTATAGAGTCCTTCCTGATTCCTTCATTAATCAAGTCCTTCGTATCCTAAACTCCTTTCAATTGTTTCCAATTCCAGTTAGCATTCGATATGGAGAGGCGATCGGGTCGTAACAACGTCGGGCAGGTCCCGAATGGACCCGTAGGCGGAGAGAATGCTGAGGTCCTGCAGATCATTCAGACTATGCTGGGGAACCAGCAACAGCAGATGGACAATCAGCAGCAGCAGACCGAGCTCCTTAGGCAAGAGCTAGCAGCCCCGAAGGAACAGAAGCCGGGGAATGTCTCGGATTTCAGGAGATTGCAGCCTGCGATATTCACGGGAGTGAGAAGCCATTGGAGGCGGAACAATGGTTGACGGACACGACTGACCTGCTGAACGCAGCCCGTGTCCCGCAGGAGAGCCAAGTTGAAGTCGCTAAGATCCAACTGAAAGACATAGCGCGGACTTGGTGGCTTGCAGAAGAGCCCGCTTGGAGAAGCCCGTTACTTGGGACGCCTTCTCCAAGAGTTTCTACCGCCGTTTCTTCCCTGCGACGGCGCAGAAAGAGATGGAGGAGCAATTCATCAGGCTCCAGAGGGGATCAAGTCTGTGGACGAGTATGCCGCAGACTTCCTTAGACTCAGCCGTTTCGCTCCTTATATGGTGACAGATGAAGAGAAGCGAGCGAGCAGGTTTCAGCAGGGTCTTCAGATGAGGATTCAGATGTACCTGATGCCCAGCAGCTGAAGACCTATGCAGATGTTCTCTCTATCGCTCGGGAAGTCGAGCTGGGTTTGAGAAGACGCAGGGGATCAGATGAGACAGCAGGCTATGAAGAGGCCCTTTGTGCCAATGGAAGAGGAGGCCGTTCAGAGCAGCCAAGGTACAGATGAGGCAACCCTTTAGGCCAGCTCCTTACCAGCCAGGGCCTATCTGCAACTTCTGTCTGAAATCTGGGCACACTCGAGCAAATTGCCGTAGGGCGAATGGGTGGTGCCTGATATGTGGTTCAAGAGATCATCCGATGGAGGCTTGTCCCCATAGGAGAACGGGGATGGTTGGTCAAGCTATGCGGCACTACCAGGACCGAGTGGACAGCGGGCAGTACCAGGGCACTTGAGCAGAGAAGCCAGGGACCGGTGATGAGGAGAGCACCCCTTCCTCCACAGCATATGATTCGCCAGTGCAGTGCAGAGAGGAGGTAGGACAGCAGCCGGGCGTGGCAGAGGTCAGGCTTACAACCTGACAGAGGCAGAGGCTGAGGCTTCAGAGGAAGTGATTACAGGTAACATCAGAGTACACTCAAAGCCTGTTCTCGCTTTATTCGACTCTGGTGCATCCCATTGTTACATCTCAGATAAATTTGTGGCTATACATTCTATTCCTGTTAGATTATTAGACCACAAATGGGAGATAAGTACAGGGAATGGGGTAGTCTTATCATCTAGAGTGTGTACTGATTGTCCAGTGGAACTATGTGACAAGGTCTTAGCCATAGATATGCTCGTGCTCGACACTAAAGGGTACGACGTGATCTTAGCATGACTTGGCTTAGTCAGTACTACGCTGTGATTGATTGTAGGGAGAAGAAGATCAAGTTTAGAATTCCCCTTCAGCCTGAGTTTCAGTTTAGTGGAGAAGTGAAGTCCACTAAGGGAAAGCAGATCATTTCTTCGGAGGTTCAGAAGCAGAAGGTGCCAGTGTGGGATGAATTCCCGGAGGTGTTTGCTGAGATCACAGGACTGCCACCTGTCAGGATGATTGAGTTCTCCATCGAGACTATTCCAGGAGCAGCACCTATATCTAAAGCTCCGTACAGGATGGCACCGACGGAGTTAGAAATCCTGAAGAAGCAGCTACAGGAGTATTCAGATAAAGGACTGATCAGGCCAAGTACTTCACCGTGGGGAGCTCCAGTACTATTGGCCATAAGAAGGATGGTAGCAAGAGACTTTGTATCGATTATAGAGAATTGAACAAAGTCACCATCAAGAACAGGTATCCCCTTCCCAGGATTGATGATTTATTTGATCAGCTTCATGGAGCCCGTGTGTTCTCCAAATTGGATTTACAGTCGGGTTACCACCAGCTGAGGGTGAAGAAGGAGGACATACCGAAGACGGCATTCAGGACCCGATATGGCCACTATGAGTTTCTTGTTATGCCTTTCGGAGTCACCAATGCCCCTGCAGTGTTTATGGACTTGATGAACCGAGTTCTCGCCCTTCTTGGATCAGTTTGTTGTTGTTTTCATCGACGACATCTTGATCTATTCAAAGAACAATAGGGAGCATGCTGAACACTTGAGGATTGTGTTGCAGACACTTCAGCAGGAGCAGCTTCAGCCAAGAGAAGTAAGTGTGAATTCTGGCTGGACAGTATAGCATTTCTTGGACATATGGTGTCAGCAGAAGGTATCTCAGTTGATCCGAGCAAAGTCCAGGCAGTAAAGGATTGGCCAGTTCCGAGGACGGTGACGGAGATAAGAGTTTTCTTGGACTAGCTGGATATTACAGACGTTTCGTCCAGGATTTCTCTCGGATTGCAGCTCCGTTAACCCAGCTCACCCGGAAAGGAGTAAGGTATATTTGGACAGAGGAGTGTGATGCAGCCTTCGAGCAGTTGAAGCAGAAGCTCATTTCAGCTCCTATCTTGAGAACTCCCTCAGGGAGAGGAGGGATGGTCATCTATAGTGATGCATCAGGTAAAGGCCTGGGGTGTGTGCTTATGCAACATGATCATGTGATAGCATATGCATCTAGGCAATTGAAGCCTCATGAGAGGAATTACCCAACTCATAACTTGGAGTTGGCGGCAGTGATCTTTGCCTTGAAGATTTGGAGGCACTATCTTCTGGGAGATAAAGTGCTGATATATACAGATCACAAGAGCCTCAAGTATATCTTTTCACAGAAAGAGCTGAACATGAGGCAGAGACGGTGGCTGGAGCTTATGGCAGACTATGACATTGACTTGCAATATCATCCAGGCAAGGTCAATACAGTTCCAGATGCCCTGAGCAGGATGCCAGAGAACAGAGTGTTAGTCCAAATCACTCAACAGAAGGAGTTGATTCAGGACTTTATCAGATTGGACTTGATGGTGGTTCGAGGAGCTGAGAAGACAGGACAGCTTATGACCTTGCAGATCCAGTCCTCATTGATAGATGAGATTAAGGAAGCTCAGAAGGAGGACCCCAGACTTCAGACATTCAGAACTCAGGTAGAGGCTGGATTGAGGACGGATATCTGTATTCGTCCGGATGGTGCATTGTACTTTGGAGGTAGGCTTTGTGTTCCCCAAGGGGAAGTTAGACAGAAGATTTTGGAGGAAGCACACAGTTCAGCCTATTCTATACATCCAGGAGGAAACAAGATGTACCAGGATTTAAAGAAGCAATTTTGGTGGAATGCCATGAAGAGAGAGATAGCTCAGTTTGTGGCTAAGTGTTTGGTGTGCCAGCAGATAAAGATGAGCATCAGAGATCAGCTGGACTTCTTCATCCTTTGCCTATACCCGAATGGAAGTGGGAGCACATCACTATGGACTTTGTCACGGCATTACCTCGTAGTCCCAAAGGTAATAATGCTGTGTGGGTTATCATTGATCGTCTCACCAAGTCAGCTCATTTCATACCATTCAGGGTGGGTCAGACTACAGAAGTTCTGGCAGATAAGTATGTGAAGGAGATAGTTCGTCGATACAACCGCTATTTCCAATAACAACCTTGTATTACTAGGATATGGATGTATGTGTGTGGGATGTACACTCAAACACATACCTAGATATCACAGTAAGACAAGTAATAATAATAAGGTATTACTTGTAGATCTCTTGCATTAGGACTTGTCTTTTATGCTTTATATCTATTATTGTCTATCTTACTTACATGTCCTTTAGCACTTGGCCACAGCTTGTTTATTATTATATGTCTTGATTCCTTGGATTTGCATATTCAGATTCCGAGACCTGGAACGAAGTGGATCCTTCCACGGAAGATCAGGCATACTTCAGTGAGCAGGCTGACCAGCTCTTCTAGTTCCCTCGTGCCGTACTCTTCATTTGGCTCACGCGTCTCCATTTCTTACGTGAGCACCTTGTGTAAAGCTTTGTATATATTCTTTTGGACTTGGTTGTGAAAACAAAACACTTGTAAAGTGTAACAGTTATCATAACTTGTATAACTTTGTATTTGTACTTTCTAGTTGGCATATGAATATACCACGCTTTGTGTTATACTCTGATTCTGTATTGTACTTTTATGCTTAGCGTATATACGTGGGGCAGTTCTGACCTACGTATATACGTCGCAGTGACGTGTCCGTATCCGCCAGGATCGGGGCGTTAATCGTCTGCATGGAGTGCCAGTCAGTATTGTATCAGATAGAGATACCAGATTCAGATCTCATTTCTGGGAAAGTCTCCAAGAGAGTCTGGGAACTCGTCTGAAGTTCAGTAAGCCTATCATCCTCAGACAGACGGACAATCTGAGAGGACCATCCAGATCCTCGAGGACATGCTTAGAGCCTGCATGATTGAGTTCAGGGGTTCATGGGAAGATCATCTTCACTTGGCTGAGTTTTCTTATAACAAAGTTATCAGGCAAGTATTAAGATGGCACCTTTTGAGGCACTGTATGGGAGGAAATGCAGGTCACCGATTTGTTGGGATGAAGTCGGTGAGAGGAGTCTATTGGGGCCAGAGATTTTGATCCAGACCACAGAGAAAGTTAGAGTTATCAGAGATCATCTCAAGGCAGCTCAGAGTCGGCAGAAGAGCTGGGCAGATTTGCAGAGGAGGCCATTGGAATTCGGAGTTGGAGATCATGTGTTCTTGAAGATTTCACCTACCAAGGGAATAATCCGGTTCGGCACTCGTGGGAAGCTAAGTCCGAGATATATCGGCCCATTCGAGATATTGGATCGAGTGGGAGATGTGTCTTATCGATTGGCATTGCCGCCATCGTTGGACGGAGTTCATAATGTTTTCCACGTGTCTCAGTTGAGGCGGTATGTGAAGGATGATAGCCATATCTTGGATCATTCCGAACTGGAGTTACAACCGGACTTATCATATCAGGAGCAGCCAATGGCCATCTTGGATAGGAGTGTGAAGACACTGAAGAACAAAGCCATACCTTTAGTGTTGGTATCTTGGAACCGCCATGCGCCAGGAGAGGCCACTTGGGAACGAGAGGACGTCATCCGAGAGCGTTATCCTCAACTCTTCTCATCTTGATTGGTTAGACTCTTTCCTTTACTCTTTTCTATTTGTTATCTCTCATCCTAGCCTTATCTATCTGTTACCATTCCTGTTACCCTTCACCTTATGAAATTTCGAGGACGAAATTTTTGTAAGGTGGGTAGATTGTAATACCTCGTTTCCGTAATACGTACTAAGTTGCGTATTCTGATTTTCGATCGTATTTTTCGATTACTTCCCGTATTGACCAATTTCAATTTCAAATATCATTTTCTAAATATTATTAATATATTAGATTTTAGGTGAATTTCTGGAATTTTCTAGAATTAAAATGAATTTCTTCAAAACGGTGTCGACCAGTGTCGCTGATCGATTCCCGAATTTTTATCTTACAAACAGTTAGGAATTTCTAGAAAGTCCTTTAGGCATTATCTCTTAGAATCGTATTTTCTATCTACATTCTTTTTCTTAGAATTTTATGAATTTATGAAAATTCCAACGGAGTCGGTAGTTAACTGATTCCGGGAATTTTAGTTCCAAAACTATAAAGTATTTCTTCAAACGGATTTCACTATACGTCTTCTTATATTATTCTTGATTTTGGTAAAAATTACGAGTCGTTCCGAGACACTTGAATTTCGGACGATTTCGGTATTTTCCGAAATGTTTTCCACATTCTCGACTTAAACCCGGGAATCAGTGTTTTCAATATTTTCATTTTTCAAAATTAAGAAAATATCTTTTCTTTTACAAATTCTTTTCCTTTTTCTTTTTCCTTTTTCTTTCCTTCTTTTCTTCCACCAACTTCCCAAAATATCTTCTCCTCCAAAATATCCAAATTCCACACCCTCCTCATAAATGCCCTTCAATTCCTCTCTCTTTCTCTCTCTTCTTTGGCCGGCCACCATTGGCCAAGAGAGACAACCCCATCCTCCCCTATTTGCACAAAACCTCTCCAATTCCTTAATTTCATCCCCTTTACAAAAATCAAATCCTATATAAACCTTCCTTTACAATTCTTTTCTCTTTTTTCACTTCTCCATCTCAATCCCTAACTCCCAACCACCTCAAAGCATTCACCATCTTCTTCTCAAGCTACCACACTCTTGGTTTTGGATCGCATCCACTTCGTCGGAGATATCGCCAAAGACCTAGTTGGTGACATCGTCGGCAAACGATCCTTCAAGACTCGTAGAACCTTCAAATAACCTTTCCTTGTGAGTATTTTTACTCACCAAGACTAAATCACTTCCTTGTGTACATGTGAAGATCATTCATATACCCTTGTGTCATAAAAATCTCATTTTTAGGCCAACAAACAAACCATCTGAAATTCTGTTCTGTTTTCTGTTTTCTCCAGGATTAGTCGACTTGACCTAGAGACTAGTCGACTAACCCACTTTAGTTGAAACGTAGCTTTTCTGATTTTCACAGTTTTAGTCGACTAACCCATTTTTACCAGTCGACTAGACCCCCCTAGTCGACTACATTTTGACCCTAGTCGACTAATTTTCCTTGAACCAAAAAATTACCAACTCTCGGCTCTAGTCGACTTATCCCAAATTATTAGTCGACCAGAGACCTCTAGTCGACTAAACATAGTACCCTAGTCGACTAACATGTCCCGGAAATTAATCCCAACTTTTTATATCACAGATTTAGTCGACTTGCGTACCCGTTAGTCGACTTATAGTTCACCAAGTCGACTACCCTTCCAACCAAGTCGACTACCCTTCCAACCCAAGTCGACTACCAAACTCTCTGGAAAACCACTTTAGTCGACTCCTGCGGACTATTAGTCGACTAAAGACCCTTATTAGTCGACTAATCTCCCACCTAGTCGACTAATTCTGACTATTTAACTTAGTTGTTTCCTTTTCTGATTTTGGACTTTAACCTCTATATATGTGATATGTTAATCTTGTTTATGCTTCATAATTGCTACCACATGACATGTTACTTGGTGAACATCACCACTTATACTTCATGACTTGATATCATGTATTTTCATGTTAGAACTTGTTAATTGATACGTATCTCCCCACTTTATCATGCCATCACTTATACCAAGCATGATACACTCGACTTTTTGCATAAAATGGACCAACTTATACATGGGTCGGGGGGGAAACATGCGGATATCGATATGTGTTCGTGTTTACAGTGGCTTTAGATATATTGTACAATCATGTTTCCGGTCTGACCTGAGGGCCTCCAGGGGACCGAGGGGAGAGCTGGCTCCCTTATTCCTTACTTCATTATTATAAAGGGCATTCATAAGTCCCTCCTGGATAGGCCTCGCGGCTGTTTCCGTCTCCATGCAGCGGAATACCCTTGACCGTGGTCCCGGCAAGCACGGGACCCACTGTAAACATAGTTCGTCGATACAACCGCTATTTCCAATAACAACCTTGTATTACTAGGATATGGATGTATGTGTGTGGGATGTACACTCAAACACATACCTAGATATCACAGTAAGACAAGTAATAATAATAAGGTATTACTTGTAGATCTCTTGCATTAGGACTTGTCTTTTATGCTTTATATCTATTATTGTCTATCTTACTTACATGTCCTTTAGCCACTTGGCCACAGCTTGTTTATTATTATATGTCTTGATTCCTTGGATTTGCATATTCAGATTCCGAGACCTGGAACGAAGTGGATCCTTCCACGGAAGATCAGGCATACTTCAGTGAGCAGGCTGACCAGCTCTTCTAGTTCCCTCGTGCCGTACTCTTCATTTTGGCTCACGCGTCTCCATTTCTTACGTGAGCACCTTGTGTAAAGCTTTGTATATATTCTTTTGGACTTGGTTGTGAAAACAAAACACTTGTAAAGTGTAACAGTTATCATAACTTGTATAACTTTGTATTTGTACTTTCTAGTTGGCATATGAATATACCACGCTTTGTGTTATACTCTGATTCTGTATTGTACTTTTATGCTTAGCGTATATACGTGGGGCAGTTCTGACCTACGTATATACGTCGCAGTGACGTGTCCGTATCCGCCAGGATCGGGGCGTTACATGTCGTGTGGGGCGCGTAATGATAAGTCCCCGGATGCAGTAGCCTGATATCTGAAGTGTCGTGTGGGGCGCGTAATAAGTTCCCGGAAGCAGTAGCCTGTATTCCTGAGCCGTAGTCCCGGGCAGAGACGGGACCCACTATAAATATGAGCCATCAGATTTATCAGTTTCCAAATAATAACTCGTCTTATTCATAAGTGGATGTATGTGTACCGGTAGCACATACCTAAGCATATGGATCGGATAAATAACATAAGAATGTAACAACCAAATAGTAATAATATTAGGAACGTGTGATATTTGGTCTCTCCTTTGTTTGGGTCTTGGTACTCACATATTAGACCCGAGTAAGCTCTACTAGAGTGCGAACTCTAGTATGGACTATCAGTGATTTGAGGCACTGGTAGGGAGGCGATTAAAATATCAAACGGTACTGATAATTATTATTGAATAACTTAAAATGCAATACCTTTATATTCTCCAGTTATAATGATGAATCATTTAATCAGGTGTTATGCCCTGAGTTGACACCCTGCTTTATGACAAATGATTTCTGTGATATAATGATTACTATAGACACACTCTAGTTCTGTTACTCTGAGGGCAACTCAAGTTGTATGAATTCAGATGATGACAACATGGATATGTGGTATATAAATGAGGGTTTCCTTGTTTAGATTATCTCCTTGACGTATCAATCTCGTGAATCCATAATCTGAGCTTCTACAACTAGTTTTGTCCATACATGTATTTATCGCATGTTTAATGTATTTATCGTATGTTTATGTGTACCTATGCTCTCGACACCGTTTTCTGTGCATGTTTTCCGATTCAGACTTATCGACATACATGTATTTACTTCATTTCGAATTTACTGTCGTTCCTTTAATTTCCTTTATGTTACTTGTCATTGTCTGTACCTGTATGTCGTACCACATCACTTGATCATGTCCACGTGTGACTGCCTGAGCACGTCAACTGGCTTTGTCGTATGTACTCGCCGGGTTGCTTTCTGACAATCATGGATCCTCATGTCCAGATCCTGGAGTCTGGACCGTGTGGCCTTGTTGCATCTGATCAGAGTGGCGCAGCGAAAGCGTGGATTAGCAGTTGCTTGCCCGGACCCTCTTTCTCCCATCTTTCTCTTGATCGGCTCGCGAGATTCTCATTTTGCTACTCGTGAGTACTTTCCTGTATTTTATATTGTACACCCTACTTTTGTGCTTCTTGGTGATCTTATATTCTTGAGATATTGTATCATACTTTGTGATAACTGTGTACTTGTGTTATTATTGCTGGAATGTATATTACCACAGTGCTTCCGTACTCTGATTCTTGCCTGTACTGATGCTTAGCGTATATACGTGTGAGGGTAATTTTGATCTGCGTATATACGTCACAGTGACGCCTCCGTACCCGCGGGATCGGGGCGTTACAACTTTCCTCATTGGCTTTTTGAATAATTGACGTTGAATGATTCCTTTTTTTAATCAAAAATACTCGGTAGCGGTTAATACTCATTTTATTTTTAAAATTGTCACCGTATTCTTTTCGCATCCGGTGCAGTTCGAACCGACCTCAAAGGTTCAACGTTTTATTCTATTTCTATAGTAGTGACTAAAGATAATATTTTGATGACGTTCTCTTGGACATGAATTATTTTTTTTTGTTTGCTTTTAGGCTTTATTTATAATTTAATCCATAAACTTAATTTGGACTTTCTTTCATTCAGTGATCTCATTATGTTTTGATTTTAGATTTAATTTCTCTTGAGCTTGGTGTGCTGCCTCTTTGTAAGTCTGTCATCATTGTAATATATTGAGATACTGACTAATCTTAATTAGGATATTACAAGTCAGTTCATTTCTCCTGGTTGAAGATTGTTGGAAATTGTTATCCTTTACATCTGGTCAACTTTATGAATAAATGGACTTAGATCTATTTCTTGACCCGCTTAGTTTTACTTTTAAACAAAATCAGAATATTACTAGATTATTATATTGGATTTTGGGTATAGCCCGGAATTATAATGTGAAACTAGAGAGGAAATCTATGTTTGCCTAACATTTTTGTTAATTGGAATGCTTTGGCTCCTATAATCTGCAATGTTTAGAATAATTAGTCTATGATTGAATGTGATTGTTCTATTAATAGACCATAGATGGTATCATATTTCTGTTGTACTGGTTGAGATTGTTCTAGATATATAGCTCAAGCATGCAAGCTAGAATCATGACTATGAATGGAGAAATAGGGATGGCTATCGGGGCGGGTCGACCCGCGTCGCCCCGCCCCGCTTCGCCCTGTGCGACTCACCGTCGCACAGGACGAATACGGGTGTAAACCCGTGTCACCCCGTTTAAGGGCGGGTCCGACGAATCGACCCGTCCTGTTTAAACGGAACGGGTTAGATTCGTCCCGTGGCGAATCACGGAACGAATCGGGTCGAGGAAAATTTTCCGACCACCCTATATATTTATTTTTTAAGTTCTATATTAAAATATAGGTGTTACAGGGAAAAATTAGATGGAAACCCCTATCTTATTTTTTTATTTCTTTAAATCCTCAACGGCTCAAAATAGCCGTTGTGGACCAAACAGAGATGGCACCCTCTGATTCGCCCACAACGGCTATTTTTTGAGTTGTTGTGTGTGCGCAGAAGAATGAAGAACGTTGGCCAACTTTAAAAAAAAAAAATTATAACACATCCCCACCCTATATAACCTTTATAGAACCCATTGTTGACACTTAAAAAAGACAGATTCTTATTCGTCCGAACAATGTCTAAACTTGTTGACATTTACAAAAGACAAGTGACAGACGAGCTGAAGACCAGTTTTCACCCATCTCCGAGGGATAGGGAAGCAACTTGGACTCCACTGATCCAGCAAGCAGACAGTGAACCTGGATTGTTTCTGAACAGACCTCAGCAGGTCTAAAGTGCTAGCACTTAGCATCACATGAGCCCAAAGGGATAGCCTCGCTTGAGAGGCTAGTATCACCCGACTTCGCCTTGAAGCCATTCAAAGCCTCGCCAGGAAGCTAACTCATAGCTTCGCCTGAACTGCTGAAGCGCAACTCCGCAGAGAGAGTCAGCTTCGCCTGAAGCCATACGCAACTGCGCAGAAGGGTATGCGGTAGCTTCGCCGAAGAGCCTTCTTCTGACTTCGCCAGATACTGCCTCCGGCTCCGCTGTGAGTTCAAAGCGGGCAGCGCCACTGCGGGTCTGCTATGGTCAACATTTGACCAATTAAATCTCCAGATGAGATCAAGATCAAATCCAATTAAGATCAAATCGGAGATCAAATTTGGCAGTTGATTGCCACAATCTCTTGACTCTCCTAAAACGAGTAAGGAGATCAGGAAAAATCCTCCAACAATATGGAAAAGATCAAAACAGATCAAGAAGATCAACCGACCTGCCATTTCTAGCCTCGTAGAAGCTGATCCTAGCCTCACAGTAAGGCTACTTTCCAGATTTAAACAGATTTGATTCAATCTGTTTCTATATTTTCAAGGGACAATTATACCCTTGCTCTCCCTATAAATAGCCCACCAGAGGCTAGGAGGACTTCTAAAAAAAGAGAGGCTTTTCTCAGACGACACGCACAAGAGGACTCCACAAGCAGAGACTTCTTCACGACGCACCGTGCGCACAAGAATTCAGAGACTTTTAGAGAATTACTTCTCTAATCAGGGTGCTGATACCCTAATACCTTCTTCTCAAGGAATCTCCGAAACCAGGCGAGAAGGAATTTCTAATTGAAGGCGGTTTTGAGAAGTAGCAAGATGGTTCTACCAACCCTCTGTTCTCTGATTCCCCGAACCAGGCGAGAAGGGAATCTCATCGCTCGCATCGTCAAAGGGACAAAGTGGTCGCGCGCTGACCAGACTCCTATCGGCACACTTCTCCAGAATCTCTGAGAAGATCTACTTGTAATAATTTAGCTCCTCAAATCTTTTTATTGTAAGTTTTTCCCTTTGCAAATCAATGGAAAACAAGATGGCGACTCCGCTGGGGACGAAATTCTCCACTGCCGAGAATCAAGTGTCGCAATGCGGCGAACAAACCTTCGGGTCTAACTCTGAAATCAGAAAAACCGGTGCAGCCAGAGCCCCTCTGGCTAAATCTTCAAGGAAAGTCTCTGCGGAGACAGAAAAAGCTCCCCGCGAACCTACTGCAGTTCTCTGGTGCAACAAGGAAGCGCGCCCGCAGCCCAAGTCCTGCACTTTCGAGAACTTGGTGGTTCAGTTCGATCAAGGAAGATTCGAAGAGGTCCTCTCTGGGGTGGCCTAATGCTTCGAGCACGGAAGCATAGGAAGGTCTCCACGACCAAGGTTTCGAAGCAGAAACCAGAAGCAGAATTCTGCCAACACCCTTCAGCCTTGCGTGTCGCTAATCAGGTTCCATGCGAACCTAAGTATCTTCTGCCAAAGCGGATATGGAGGCCTAAACAGAAGTCTCTGGGCAAAGCCTCGGGCGTAGCTACGCCAAAACCGCGTCTCTCTCGCGAAGAAAAAGGCAAGATGCCTGTCTGCTCCAACAATGCTGCCAGCCGCGAAGTCACGACGGCAATCATACCGTCTCTCAATTCAAGAGCAGCAACGCCTTGTGCCAGCCTCGTTCATATGAGCGAAGCTACTGTACCTCAGCGTACTCACCGGGTCCATGATCGCGAAGCTAGAGCCAAAGTATTATCTAAGGCTAATCCCCTTCGCAGCAGCATAACGGGTAAAGCACCACAGTGTGCTCCGCTCTTCAGTTCGTCAGGCGCTAGGCTCGCGCTTTGTGGCGAAGCTAGAGCTGAAGTACTATTCAGTGCTAATCTCTTCTGCAGGGATAAGAGGAACGGGACATCATCCTATGAACGCTCCAAAAGGGCCTCTACGCGGGATTGTTCAGGCTCTAATGGGCCTGACTTACGGGAACTCTTGGCGAACAAGCGGAAGTCGGAGTTTTTCCGAACCACTCCCCCCATTGTCAACAAAAGGGAT
Source organism: Agave tequilana (assembly GCA_038442645.1). Lineage (NCBI taxonomy): Eukaryota > Viridiplantae > Streptophyta > Magnoliopsida > Asparagales > Asparagaceae > Agave > Agave tequilana. The sequence goes on from JAVJIF010034480.1 coordinate 14,401, forward strand.
GTCAGCTGGTGACAGTCCACTCAACTCGTTGCCGGTTATGACCAATCATCGCCACTTCCCCATGCCGGCGATCAGTTATTTGATCGGCTGCCGTACATGTCCTAATGAAGCATCGCAAAAGGAGCATCTCACGGGATCCAGACTCTGCATCCGTCAACATGACCGAAAGAGGACGAGAGTTACGCAGGGGAGGTCAAACATATGACGACGCCCCCTACAGCTCCCCAGATCCAGATTACAGCCCAGGCTTAGGCGAAGTCTTGGTACATGAAGAAGGTGTTTTCTGAAACACCAGATCTAGGGCGGCGATATCCTACAATTACGAACAGCCTTCCTCCTCAACGGCCCTAGCCTCGCCAGAGCCTAGGAGATCACTCCAGCCATCGGATGAAGAAGACGAAGACAGTGGGTACGCCTCTTCGGCGACAGTTAGCTCAGTGCGAACAGACAGAGCATCAGTCAACATGGCTGATAATGTTAACGACGACCTCCGTCGGCGTTTGGAAGCTCAGGAGCAAACTTCCAAGACCCAGCAAGAAGCTCTGGACAACATTCAACAGATGCTTGCTCGACTCCTCAGCAATCGGAATGACAATGATGCCAGGAGCAATCACGATGAGGAGGAACATTTCAGCAATGAGTAGCCAAAGACGGAGAAATTCAAGGAGGGTCCTTCCTTAGACGCCGAAGTCCTTAAAGGCCTCCAAGCTCAAATTGCATCCCTAGCTCAGAGGGATGAATTAAAGAAAGTAGGGGCAGTCCGTCCTTACCCATTGGAGTGGGATTCAGTGCCATACCCACCGAAGTTCAAACCACCAACGTTGCATACGTATGATGGTAAAAGTTCACCAAATCAGCACATCTACTATTTCCGGTCTCAGACTGGTAATGTTATAGGCAACGACGCCATCATGACTAGGCTGTTCATTGGCACCTTAAAGGGGGTGGCATTTGACTGGTTCCGAAGTCTCCCTCCGGGCTCTATCAATTCCTGGATCGACCTGGAAACCCGATTCCTCTCTTGTTTCTATGAGGACGATACCGAGGTAACCATGGACAAGCTCCTCTCCACCGTGCAGAAGAAGGGCGAATCTGTCCGTGACGACATTGAGCGGTTCAGAAATCTGTCTTTGATGTGCCCAGCAGGAATGCCATTATCCATGCTCTAACAGACGTGCAGGTACAACTTCTTGGACCAGGTAGAAGTCCGCATGGGGGCTGTCAAGGCCTACACTTGGAAAGAATTGGTCGAACAAGCTGAGATAGCCGAAAAGTCGGCTAAAAAGTTCGAACCATCCACCCCTAGAGGCAAATGGGGTATGAACAGTAAAGGACGTAGCGACCTACCGCAGTCTTCTCAAGCCAAAGGGAAAGAGACTATGTTTGTGGAGTTGTCCGGGTACGTGCAGTCGAAGGCCAAGAAGAGCGGCTTCAACAATCAGGAGCCTAAGTTCCCTCCAAAATAGTACTCCTTCAAAGACGATCAGGTGGTCAAGATATTCCATCTGCTCCACAAAGGGAATAAAATGAAGCTACCAGATGCTCGGCGTCCCAATGAGATAGGACGCACAAACGACCCCAAATACTGTCTCTATCACAGGATGATTCACCATCCTACCGACAAGTGCTATGTCCTCAAAGATAGAATTCAAGCCTTGGTCGACGCCGGAGTCCTGACATTGAAGACAGAGCAGAAGAAAGTCACTGCCAATATGGTGACTCTCGAATTCGGCAGTTCCCAAAAGGTCACAGTTCCTGACGGGACCTATCCAGCCCCTGCGCCACGATTGGAAGTCAGGCACCCTTCAGCTATAACTCAAGATAATAAGGGTCTCGTTCCCTTAACATTGGAGACAGGGGAGGTCATGTGGATACACCGAGACCTCGTCCAAGACGTACAGCGGGATTCAAAGGAGCCCAACTAAAAGGGCAAATCTTGCAATGTCATCTCTGTCCTACCAGACGATGATAACCTTACATTGGCTTCCCTCAGCGATTCAGAAGGAGAAAAGCATGCTTGCGCGACGCAAGCCGATGCGCCTCAACAGACAGGCACCCGATCCGGAAAATCATACTTGAGGCAGTACGAAAAGTCTACTGACGAGATACAACAGTAAACAACGTCAGTACAAATGCCAACATCCACTCCAATTCCAACCAAGGGAAAAGAAAAGCCTAAGGAGGTACGGTTCGACCAGGTGTTGAAGAAACCATCAGGCTCAGGGCTTGACATGCCCTTTCGTTTCGACATATTAGCTCAGCTGGCTAATATCCCGGCTCGTATCACAATACATGAGCTCCTTCGTCTCTCAAAAGAGACAAAAGAAGCACTCAAGGATGCGCTAGCCAATTCAGAATCCTTTCTGACATACATGCCAGAGGTCCCTAACGATGACGTTCAGTCTTCTTGCCCAGAATGTCATCACACACAATCAAAGGTGCCCGCCATTACATTCACGGCGGAAGATATGCTTCTCAAAGACAACAAGCACGATCGACCTCTGTACTACACCGGATATATCGGTTCAACGTGCATTGAAAGAATACAAGTCGATCCGGGGTCCGCACTCAGCATCATCCCCAAAAGGCTTCTCTACTTCCTCGGCATACCGCTGTATAGGTTGTCCGCAACCACCACTACAATATACGGTTTCAATGCCGGGAGCAGTCACCCACTTGGGAAAATCCGACTCCGTTGCAGAATCGGGAGCCTGAAGTCAGAAGTGACATGCTATGTCATTGACGCTGACACGTCATATAACCTGCTGCTAGGACGATCATGGATCCATGCCAACTGGATCGTTCCCTCTACTCTGCACCAATGCTTCAAATATGTTGAAGATGACGCGACAGTACGAACTGTCTTTGCTGAGAAGCAACCATTCAAAGGGGTGGAAAATTACTTCACTGATGCTCTCCTATATCAAGAGGCCGGTGGAACACCTAAAGAACCATTGCCAGACGATGATGAAAGTGGCAACGAGGCGGATTCAGAATCTGAAGCAGGCATGCCAGCCATTCTGATTGGTGAACCAATTATAGCATGTCTTAATAATCCCCAATGTAATACTCCTTCAGAGGATGAAGGTGAATGGGTAATTAATGATAATATTGCTTTTGATTATCCTGCGAGTGTTGGGTCGGTTAAATCCATTACAGATGGCTCTCTGCATATGCCCTTACATAAGCCGAGTGCGGCCAGCACACCTATGGAAGCTATAGAAGGGGCCACGCTAGTGATCCCTCCGTCCAAACAAGGTCAGTTACCGATAATCTTCGGTAGAACCCAACCACGGGGACCCACAGCTGCAGATTCAAGTTCAGATTCAGACACTCCACAGTTCTTCCATTACGCGCGGCCGGCGTGCCATATTATGAAGAAAATGGGATACGACTTGAAGCATGGAGCGGGCCTGACTTTTGGAAAAGGAAGGCGCAGTTTGATGCGTAACTTTGTGCCAAAAGGGAAGCCTGCAAATTACTATGATAGTACACGCAGGGGGTTGGGATACGTTACACCCACATCGTCAGCAGCGGTTCAAGCCAAAGACGATGAACCATTTCCATCACATTCGGCCTCATCCTCCGAGTGGGATTCAGATGTCAGTGTAGGAGGAATGTTCAAAAACCTCACTGTTAATATGACTTCAAGCAGTCAATTGGAGCCCGCAGAAGCTGTTGATGAGGAACCATGGGCCCAGCATTTAGACCTCCAATGGGAAAAGCGATTCGAACTGCGCGAGCCACCTACTGAAGATAAGGTGGTGCAAGTCAACTTGGGTAATCAAGACCACGCTAAGCCATCTTTATAAGTGAAAACCTATCACTTACAGAAAAGGAAGAATTGATAATACTCGTAAAGGAGTATATAGACGTCTTCGCATGGAACTACGAAGACATGCCCGGACTTGATCCGCAAGTAGCCGTGCACCGTCTAAATATCAAGCCCGACGTCAAGCCAGTCAAGCAGCAACAACGTCGGTTTCGCCCGAACATTATGGAAGCTATTGAAGCTGAAGTTCACAAGCTCATTGCATGTGGCTTCATCCGGGAGGAACAACATCCAGATTGGGTAGCTAACATCGTCCCCGTCCTCAAGAAGAACGGGAAAATACGGATCTGCATCGACTACCGTGATCTCAATACGGCCTGTCCTAAAGACGAATTCCCGCTACCCATCACCGATGTCATGATCGACAACACATGTGGATTTGAAAGGATGTCTTTCATGGACGGCTTTTCAGGGTACAACCAGATTAAGATGTATCCCGACGACGAGAAGCATACTTCGTTTCGAACACCATTGGGGTATACTGCTATACTGTAATGCCCTTCGGACTAAAGAACACAGGAGCAACCTATCAGCGGGCAATGAATATGATCTTCCGCGACCATCTTCAAAAAACGGTGGAGTGCTATGTCGACGACATTGCTGTCAAAAGCCGCAATAAGAATGAACATCTCCGCGACCTGAGAACGATGTTCGATATAATGCGAGCTCATCAACTGAAAATGAACCCGACAAAATCCTTCTTGGGAGTGTCAAGTGGCAAGTTCCTTGGGTTTATTATAACATCAAAAGGGATTCATCTTGACCCAGACAAAGTCAAAGCCATTCAGAGCATGCATCCACCGAGGAATCTCAAAGAGCTTAGAGGCTTGCAAGGCAGACTGGCTTATATCAGAAGATTCATCGCAAATCTCTCAGGCCGCTGTCAACCGTTCACCCGACTCATGAAAAAGGGTGCTTCCTTCGTATGGGATCAAGCTTGCCAGGAAGCTTATGAAGACATCAAGAGATACCTCACAAAGCCTCCAGTCTTAGTGACCCCTACATCAGGGAAACCATTCTTACTTTATGTAAAAGCTATGGACCATTATCTTGGTGCCCTCCTTGCTCAAAAGGACGACAATGGTCACGAACAGGCCATTTATTATCTGAGCAGGACTCTGATAGGAGCGGAATCTCGCTACAATCCTATAGAGAAAGAGTGTTTAGTTCTCGTCTTTGCTGTTCAGAAGACGCGACATTATTTGGTCGGCCAAACCATACATGTCATCTCCAGAGTGAACCCATTGCGTCTCCTTATGACAAAGCCAGGATCACTGAATTCAAGATTGGCTAAATAGGCACTTCTTTTGTCTCAATACGACATGATCTTTACCCCTCAGAAGGCGGTTAAAGGTCAGGCCCTTGCAGAGTTCTTGGCTGCTCATCCAGTCCCGGAACATTCAAAACTTCACGAGGACATTCCAGATGAAGTCTTCGACTCCAATGTAACCTCAGAGGAGGAAGTGTGGCAGATGTTCTTCGATAGAGCATTGCGAATGGGCCCTAAAGGCAAGATTATTACCGGAGTGGGGGTTGTGTTTATCTCCCCACATAATCATGTCCTTCCCAGAGCATTTTCTCTGACAGAATCGTGCTCCAACAATGTAGCGGAATATAATGCTCTGCTCATTGGCCTTCAACTCGCCCATGGAATGGGGGTACGCTACCTCGAAGCCTATGGCGATTCAAAACTGATCATCAATCAGGTTAAAGGCGAATATGAAGTTCGCCACGAAGACTTGGTGCCTTATTATCACACGGCCATCGAATTGGCTAACCTATTTGAATGTTTCTATATCGGGCACGTGTCTCGATCTCAGAATACCAAGGCGGACTCTCTGGCTGCATTAGCAACAACACTAGCCTTGCCAGCCGACACTGAGTATCACCTTACAGTCGCAACTCGACATCTTGTATGCTCTAAGCATATGCTAAGAACCCGAGAAGTCTATAATGTCTCCACCGATTTTAAGCCGAGAGATTGGCGCTTTCCTCTCATTGACTATGCTTTGCACGGTCTGCTTCCAGACGATCCTAAAGAAGCGGCATCTATCAGACGAAGGTCTCTCCGTTTCTACTACGATCCAACTCTGAAGACACTTTATAGTCGTTCATATGACGGTGTCCTCCTCCGTTGCCTTTCTCATTCAGAGGCACAGGAAGTGCTTAAAGAAGCACACGACGGCATTTGCGGAGCTCATCAGCCAGGTCCAAAGCTTAAAGACAGGTTGCATAGGCTTGGATATTATTGGCCAACTATGATATCCGATACCATCCAATATGCACGAAGGTGTAAAGCGTGTCAAATCCATGCGGACTTCATACACCAGCCTTCGGAGTTGCTCCACCCGATTGCTGCTTCATGGCCATTTGAAGCATGGAGAATAGATGTCGTAGGGCAATTAGCCCCTCTTCAACAAAAGGTCACCGGTTTATCCTGGCAATAACCGATTACTTTTCAAAGTGGGAAGAAGCTATACCATTGGCTGAAGTCAAAACCTCTAATGTGGTTAATTTCATCAAACACCATGTCATCCATCGATTTGGTGTCCCTAGGCGGATCATCCACGACAACGGTCCCCAATTTATAAGCCAAGTATTTTATCGGTTCTGCGATAAATACCGAATTCAGAATGTGGCTTTAACTGCCAATAATCCTGCCGCTAATGGCTTGGCGGAAGCATTCAACAAAACAATCATCAAGCTACTCAAGAAATTTGTCTCCTCGAATATGCGAGATTGGGACGAAAAACTTGGTGAATGTCTTTGGGCCTACCGGACCACGGTTCGAATACCGACAGGAAATACGCCTTTTTCCTTGGTATATGGGTGCGAAGCAGTCATCCCATTAGAAATTCAGACGCCATCATTGCGAGTCGCTCTGACCACTGAGATCACATCAGAGGACAATGATCGGTTGCATCTTCAAGAGCTCGAAGCCCTAGATGAGAAGCGATTACAAGCTCAGCAACGCATCGAGCTGTACCAAGCTCGAATCTCAAAAGCCTTCAATAAGAAGGTCAAACAGAGGGTCTTCCAGAAAGGAGACCTAGTTTTAGCCGTCAGACGACCGATGATTATGACGCATAAGACCAAAGGCAAATTTCAGCCTAAATGGGAAGGACCGTTTGTAATAGAAATAGTCTATTCAAACGGAGCATACCGCCTTATGACTTCAGATGGCGACCTACTCATGATGCCGGTCAATGGCAAGTTCTTAAAGAAGTATTATCCCTGATTAAGGATCCTTCTTATGATCAAGTTAACATTACACCTCTGATCAAGACCTTCGTGTTCAAAGTACACACAAAGAGAGCCTTTCTCTTCCTCCAAGCGAGATCATACAACCATAAACCAGTAGGAACCTGGTCGTGCACTGATTGTCCCGAAGACGAATCAACGTTATGCATACATTAACCAGATGATCCAACATCCTTAACGATTAAGGATAGAGGAAAATGTTGGCTTTTAAGCCCAACATAAGTCCTCGATAACTCATCATGCTGAGGGGAATAGCATGGCTAGCCCGACTCAAACGGTAGTTGGTAAAGGCATATCAAACCCGTTGACAGCTGGGGATTTGCTAGAAATCCTAAGGGACCTGTTCCCATTTGATTCCCTCTCCAAAATCACTTACCAATTCTCATCCATAGAATGGTAAGACCACATATACATCTCGCTGTTACGTTAACATTAAACCTATGACAGTGATTCCCTCGTTTCTCCCCGTGAAAACGAGACCTCCAAAATCACTTACAAATTCTCATCCATAGAATGGTAAAACCACATATACATTTCGCTGTTACGTTAACATTAAACCTATGACAGTGATTCTCTCGTTTCTCCCCGTGAAAACGAGACCTCCAAAATCACTTACCAATTCTCATCCATAGAATGGTAAGACCACATATACATTTCACTGTTACGTTAACATTAAACCTATGACAGTGATTCCCTCGTTTCTCCCCGTGAAAACGAGACCTCCAAAATCACTTACCAATTCTCATCCATAGAATGGTAAGACCACATATACATTTAGCTGTTACGTTAACATTAAACCTATGACAGTGATTCCCTCGTTTCTCCCCGTGAAAATGAGATCTCCAAAACCACTTACCAATTCTCATCCATAGAATGGTAAGACCACATACACATTTCGCTGTTACGTTAACATTAAACCTATGATAGTGATTAACTCGTTTCTCCCCGTGAAAATGAGACCTTTTCCCAAACTCCATTACAACCTTGAGCTTGGTGGCGTCTCAATCGGTTATGTCATTGCGACCTCTGAACCAGCAGACAGCCAAGTCTTAATTTCGAGCTTGTTGACATTTACAACAGCCAAGTCTCAACCTTGAGCCTGTTGACATTTACAAAAGACAGGTCTCGATACTTGTTGACATTTACAAAAGACAAGTATCACCAACCTTGAGCTTGGTGGCGTCTCAATCGGTTATGTCATTGCGACCTCTGAACCAGCAGACAACTAAGTCTCAATTTCGAGCTTGTTGACAGTTACAAAAGACAAGTCTCAACCTTGAGCCTGTTGACATTTACAAAAGACAGGTCTCGATACTTGTTGACATTTACAAAAGACAAGTATTATCAACCTTGAGCTTGGTGGCGTCTCAATCGGTTATGTCATTGCGACCTATGAACCAGCAGACAACTAAGTCTCAATTTCGAGCTTGTTGACAGTTACAAAAGACAAGTCTCAACCTTGAGCCTATTGACATTTACAAAAGACAGGTCTCGATACTTGTTGACATTTACAAAAGACAAGTATCACCAACCTTGAGCTTGGTGGCATCTCAATCGGTTATGTCATTGCGACCTCTGAACCAGCAGACAGCCAGGTCTCAATTTCGAGCCTGTTGACATTTACAAAAGACAGGTCTCGATACTTGTTGACATTTACAAAAGACAAGTATCACCAACCTTGAGCTTGGTGGCGTTTCAATCGGTTATGTCATTGCGACCTCTGAACCAGCAGACAACTAAGTCTCAATTTCGAGCTTGTTGACATTTACAAAAGACAAGTCTCAACCTTGAGCCTGTTGACATTTACAAAAGACAGGTCTCGATACTTGTTGACATTTACGAAAGACAAGTATCACCAACCTTGAGCTTGGTGGCGTCTCAATCGGTTATGTCATTGCGACCTCTGAACCAGCAGACAACTAAGTCTCAATTTCGAGCTTGTTAACAGTTACAAAGACAAGTCTCAACCTTGAGCCTGTTGACATTTAGAAAAGACAGGTCTCGATACTTGTTGACATTTACAAAAGACAAGTATCACCAACCTTGAGCTTGGTGGCGTCTCAATCGGTTATGTCATTGTGACCTCTGAACCAGCAGACAGCCAAGTCTCAATTTCAAGCCTGTTGACATTTACAAAAGACAGGTCTCGATACTTGTTGACATTTACAAAAGACAAGTATCACCAACCTTGAGCTTGGTGGCGTCTCAATCGGTTATGTCATTGCGACCTCTGAACCAGCAGACAACTAAGTCTCAATTTCGAGCTTGTTGACATTTACAAAAGACAAGTCTCAACCTTGAGCTGTTGACATTTACAAAAGACAGGTCTCGATACTTGTTGACATTTACGAAAGACAAGTATCACAAACCTTGAGCTTGGTGGCGTCTCAATCGGTTATGTCATTGCGACCTCTGAACCAGCAGACAGCCAAGTCTCAATTTCGAGCTTGTTGACATTTACAAAAGACAAGTCTCAACCCCGAGCCCTGTTAACATTTACAAAAGACAGGTCTCGATATTTGTTGACATTTACGAAAGACAAGTATCACCAACCTTGAAGCTTGGTGGCTTCTCAACCAGTTATGTCATCGCGACCTCTGAACTGACAGACAGCCAAGTCTCAGTATTCATCCAACAAAGACTATGTTCTCGAACGGCTGTAATACAATTTGGAACCGACAATTCAGAAAGTTGAACAATTTGGAGATTCGACAGGGAGTCAAAACAAAAAAAATTATTTTCATTGATTCCAAAAGGATGGGATACATGGAGGCACATATATTACGACCTACGGGCGTACATCATAAGATCTGATCCGCTCTTCAAGGGAAGCTAGCCTCGTCCTCCTATCATCAGCAGCCCGGACAAGCGCCTGCGACCTCAACTTAGCCTCATTAAAGTTCGTCGCCTGGGCCAAACGAGCTTCGACCTCAGCCAAAGTTGCCCTCTGCGCTAACCCCTGCCGCGAGAGTTCATCACTCTGAGCCTTGAGCTGTTCAAGCCGCACGGTCTCTTCAAGACGCACTGGTTCAGCCTTGGATAGGAGAAGATTCCCCTTCCTAATCATCTCCTTGGCCTTCCCAATTTTATCTTCAGCGTCAAGAAGAGCACTGGTAGAGACATCAATGGCATTCCCAACCTCTGCTTGCCTTGTTTCTAAGGATTTCAAGTCAGAAGAAATAGCCTTAGCAACTTCCTGTGCAGCAAGACGGGCTTCATGCATTTGAGCGACAAGATGCGCAAGCTGCTCATTAACCGAAGACTCCAGGTCTGAGCGGCTAAGACGGCGCCATTCCTCTACGTCCCTCTCAAATTGATCTACCAGGAGTTCCAAGGCAGTGGCCTGGTTATACCCTTCAAAATCCCGAATACTTTCAATACTGCGGGAGAGGACCACCTTTAAAGTTGAGAACGACATAGTCGAACCTTTCAAGACCAGATCGATAGATCGCCCTAAGCCTTTATAAAAGCTATCGACTATGTCACCTATTAAATCATTTTCAACCTCGGTCACTTCTGGTAGACGGACAGCCTTAGAAAAATCCACCAGCCTGGTTGACACTACTGTGGAAGGAACGGCGGGAACACTGGCTGCAGCAGCATGACAGGTCATCGGTGATCTCGGCGGAGTCTTCATTGAAACCAGTACACTAGCCACCGCTGAGGTAGGACTAGTGACCATCTCCTGAACAGCAGGCTCAACCACCAGGTTGGGGAAGTAGGGCTTGTAATCACTCTCAGCTCCGCACTTGGCACAACTGACGGCGCCTCACTCGTTGATATAGTTGGGAGTGAGGACACCTCCGGGACTACCACCCCTTCAACCTCTGTTCCTTCGGCTAGCTCAGGCCGATAAGGGGCAGATCACCATACAGCGCGTCCAACACAGTAGCATCCGCCGCGGTCGAAGTGCTCATGTCACCCCTTGACCCCTCGGGAAGATCGTCTGGTTCCCTTGAAGTTGACGCACCCTGAGGCGGAACACCTGCAACAAAATTGTGTTTAGGCAAGACACAATAAGTAGTAAAAGCCAAAAGGTCGGAACAATACCAAAGGATGATGTCGCTTCAAACATCTTGGCAGCCGCATCAGTCTCTACGGGCTCCATTGGAAACTCCTTTGCGGAGTCAACACGAATGGCCGGCCCGCTTTCGCTTGCTGAATCTTCCGTGGACCACCCAAAAGAGCTTGACCCTATAGGACTTCCTTTGAAAGTCCCAGCGCCTGAAGGACCAACGTCAGCTGCATCACCTCCGGATTCCTCCGGGACGGCAAAATAGCCGGCCTCATCACCCTCGTTGTAAGCGAACAGAGGATCATAATGTTCCCCTTGTTCTCCGACGACCTCAGCTCTCGGGCTCGTCACCGCCTCAGCTCCTACATCAAAAGCAGATAATAAGCGGTCCGGAACACATAGAAGATATATTACAAAGACGAAGCTGATCTTACCTAAATCTGGAGCAACTTCACCAGTAGTCGGTTCAGCAACCGACGGTTCAACTACTAATGGGGCAGCAGGAGGAAATGCTGCAGAGGGTTCGCCCTCTACGACAATCGTAGAAGCTTGGCGACGGGGTTTCTTCACCAACTGCTTCCTACGAGATTCACCTGTCCGTCTGCGCTTGAGAGGAACGTCGGGACCCTCCTCCTCTACTTCTTCTACATGTCTTGGGGAGCTGTCCCCATCACGCCAGAACCGACTGCAAGAGTCTCGGCACCTGCCTCCGCTTTGAAGCGAGGACTTTCCGCATCCGAGGCTTCGCCGTCATCGATAGCAACAAATTCTTCTATGCCCGGGACGCGAACTCTCTTACCTTCCCTTTTCTCAGAGACCTTCCGCTTCAGCCGCTGAGAAATTAACTTCACACCAGAACTGTTAGCATTGAATCCAAGGGGTGTGGAGTTGGAAGTCGCATACCACTGGCAGAAGCTCAGGGTCGTTAGAAGGTTAGGAGTCCTCAACGGCGTACGCAGCCGCGCCTCGGTACAGCCCGCAATGAAGAATTGCCAGGCACGGGCTCCATCAATAAGGCTCCCCATGAAAGCCAGATTTAGATTTGGGTTGCCCACGTACAGTTGGTCATATCCAAACTGTCGAGCAAACCGACTTGGAACATAAGGCTCCAAGTAGCAGCTATCCCCGCTCCGGTATAATAAATGTGAGGGCCGAATGCTGACCAGCCACTCAAAAATTCCCCGGCTCAGGGATGACTGCCTTTCCCCCGCATCTTTGAACTCCTCATCATAGCCTGCATCCCGAATATGGGAAAAACAGCAGAAGAGACTATAGACGTCATAGCGACGCACCAATTTACGGGCCTCAGCCACGTAAGTCTTTTGCCACGAGCATCCTTCGAATCGGCGGAGGAGCGCCATTCGAACACCTTCGGGAGGGTCCTCCCCAGCTTCAATCAAAGAAGGACAATGCAGGGCGAACCACGCCATCAAATAAGTATACGACAGACCTATCCTGGGATTAGGACCGTCGCGAGGCGAAGTGGTCCCCTTTCCACGCTTCGTTGCTGGCGGCCTGCAAAAAGCCTCCGTTAATGCACGAAGGCCTCTCTGGATACAGCACACCATGGCCGGAAGAAGACCCAGAGGACGACCATGAACCAAACGAACAGCGTGCAGCAAAACATTCGGATGAACGACGTCACCCGAAGAAGACGGCACCATGCACCTCTTCAGCTAGACTGTTAAGAAACCAGCCAGTAGTGCCTTCCGGGACACCGGCCGGCGAGCTTGATGATGGAAACTCCGAAGGACATCACCCTTCTCATAAGGACCATCGTCGTCCTTCACAACTAGATCCCCTTGGAAGTGCTTTTGCATCCGGTCAAAGATGTCTTCATCAACAACTCCACAGTGAGTCGCTTCAGGAGTATTCCCATATCCGGGAACAAGTAATCTCCCCAGCTCTTCAAGCTACAGGAGGTGCCCTTACTGTCCCCATGCATACTGGAGCAAATGTACAAGTGGCACATTAACTCTCTGTAGGTCTCAAACAAAGCGGGCTCCTGCTTCTCCAGAAGCGCCAATTCTGCCTCGCACGGGAAGTATTCTTCATATAGAAGAGACCCAAAAGGCAGAGCAGAGACTTCCCACATCTCATGCAAGGCCATACCCAATTCGCCAACAGGGGTGAAGAAAGTCCCTGAAGCTGGGCAATACATTCAAAGATGGCGTAGAAGCACGCCACGTTCATCTCAATACCGTGACAGGTCGCCCGGACGGCCTCATGGAGGTTCTGCCTCTCCAAATCCTCCTCGAAATGAACAAGGATATATGTAGTTAAATCCCTCCACCATGCCTTCAGAGGGTGAATCCAGCCTGGAGTCCTGAAGTCAGTGGCTGGGTAGTTCCCATTGACCTTGCAGAATTGGTTGCCAAAGGTCAGCGCCACTGCAGGATTTTCTCCCACCGGGATCTCTCGCGACACATTCCCAGGATGTAGACCCATTATGCAACGAGGAGGCCCCGCTCTTGCATAACCAGGAGACTGAAGCATCAATTTCCCTATGTGGACAGAGTCAGTACTCCGGCTCGCTTCCCACGACATCTTCCGAGCCTGCGTCACGCACTGGAAGGAAGACAAAGAAAAATGTCGCTTGTTGGACGGAAGGTAGAACTTCTCACCATCCAACTGGAAAATCCACTGCCCTTCCCCTGCCAGTAGTTGGTGATCAGGATTTGGTGCGGCATCCCCGAACATGAAGTCGGGCTTCCTATAGGTTCGACGGTCAAAATCTTCAAGGGGAGCTGTAGTCAGAATGCTCCTCGTGGTGCGTTGATCCCCACTATAAATAAGCGTATCTCGAACAAGAGAGCTCCGCTCACTAAAAAGAGAAGCCTGCCCTTGAAATTGCAGACTGATATTGCCGTCCAATCCCCTGGTCATCCCGAATAAGCTGTTCAGAGGACCAGGAGTGTAATGCACTGCAGAAGCAAAGAAGAATCATGATTAGTTCATCAGCCAAGCGAACACAAAGACACAAGTTTCACCAAGGCATAACCTCGCCCTTTGAGCGAAGCTAGCAAGGCGATAGTTTCAACAAAGCTTAGCCTCACAGTCAAGTACGCATTTCGCAAAAAATGTCCAAGTGTTAGCTTCGCTTCGAAAAGCTTAAGCAGAAGGGGCACAGCCCTGAGGACTAACTTCGTCAAAAAGGCATTATGGTCAAAAATTATTATTAATCCTTTGCGGCCATGATTGAAGGGACAGATCCATGTCCTGTCGTTCAACAGGATGAAGACAGTCTAAGGGATAGCTTCGCCTAGAAGCTTAAAGAAGAACTCTTCAGTTCTTGAATTCCCGTTTGAGAAAATAAGGGAAATGCAGGGAAATGGATTCCCTAACAATAACAGATCATGCTGATCATTCTGGATTCATCCAAAGATAGCCAAACATCGGCTTTAAAAGAGAAACGGCAGTCTCTAATCAAAATGGGGAGTCCCTTACCGGCAATTGGTCGTTCGATGACCGGAGGAGGAGAAGGACCCTCCGCTGCAGAAGTTGTCACTTCTTTCCCGCTCGCCTCTTGGGCGCCATTGAAGAACTATGGAAGTTCTTGAACTCTTGAATAAGGAGGAAAGAAGGAGAAAAAGTGTCAAAGTTCTCTGAAAATCTCAAGCAAAGAGATCTGCTCTTTCTCAGCCCGATCGGGCTTTTATAGGCCGATGTGCGCCTGAAACGATGCCTCGAAAGGAGCACAGGCCGCCGTTTCGAATTAATTTGAAACGGCGCCTAAAGCGCCTTCCCGAGAAGCGCTGATTCAGCCTCGCTAAGGACTAACTTCGCCATGAGTCAAATGCGGACTTCGCATAATACATCAATGACTTCGCCAGAAGGATTGCCTTAGCTTCGCTGAAGGCATAGGCCGAACTTCGCAGATATGCTAGCTTCGCTGGAAGCTCATTCTTGATTCAAAAAGAGTCCTATCTTTAACCTCGCATGAAGTTCAACTCCGCCAGCCTAATTCAAGTGAAGGAGAAGCAAAGTCAAATGAGCAGAAAATGAACTTTTATTGATTTAAAAGGAAAGGTACATTGATACTACATAAAGGTTGCGTTTCATACAACAGAATCATTTGCTCAAGAGGCATACAAGTGGTTTTATCTACTTTCAAGCCAAACCAACTGGACACGAAAGGCCTTCCTCCTGCACAAGGCCGTAATCCTTCACATAATGGCAGATGGTGCCACCAGGACAGATGGTGCCATCAGGACAGGGCCGTGATCCTTCGCATAATGGCAGGTTTTACCATCAGAAAGCTGGATCTTCCTTAAATAAAATTGGCAAAGGACTGATCGCCACCAGCAGGTTGGATCTTCTTTGATGAAATTGGCAATGGGAAGATCCGCGACCTTACAGGTGACGTCCGCTTTCCCGAAGTGGATCATCTCGGATAAGTGGCTATCAGCCTCGCCTCGAAGTGGATCATCTCGGATAAGCGACTGCCAACCACCTCTGGGACGCACAGCGGCTGCCCCAATTTGTTCCTCATGCTTAAGGATTAAAGTTTCAACTGGAAAAGCAAGAGGCAATTTTCTGGTATCTTTCATCAGGTCACAAGATTGGCGGACATAGCTCACTGCAATGCAAATCAGAACAGATTAGCAGTTAAACACGGGAGAAGCTGCAAAAATATTAAGTCAGATTCTTTGGGGCGAAGCAATCCGATTTCAGTTAAAGCAGAGGATAAGCCTCGCTTGCACAGCAATGATGGGCTAGCTCAGCAAACGTCAAGTCCTAGCCTCTCCTATATGGCTAAGGCAGACTGATCCTGTGGGACACAGTCTTAGCCCCACCTATATGGTAAGACTGACTCAACCTTGAAGAAACTAAGTCCCAAGTTCTGCCTGTGTAGCGGACTTAACATGCAGTGATCTTTCTCTGATCAAGTCAAGATGATAGCGTCGTTGGAAAGCTATGCTGAAATCCTTAACATGCAATCAGCCAATTGCAAAATGAAGAACAAGGGAAACTAATCCTTGAAGCAGCTGTTAAAGCTAAATTAAGGGAGATGAATTCCCTAAAGTTGGTGAAGTCATTGAATGATCAAGACTTACCGGTCCTTGGCCAGATAATGACCAGAGTGGGCATTCCCACTAGTTCAGAGATCTGAGTATCTCTCTCAACCAAGAGAAGAGGAGAAGAGCAGATCACTTCTCTTCAGAGGACCTCAAGTGTCCTATTTATAGGCCCCATGGCCTGAGCGATGCCGCCTCAAGCGTGGAAGCACGAGCGCATTTAAGGCATTTATTGCGCCTTGAGAAAAGGGACGGTTTCCCTTGGAACCGTGCAAAGGAAGAAATGTCTCCCTCATAAAGGCACTCATGACGCCTTGAAGAAAGGGAATATCCTCCCTCAGAAATGCACAAGGGAGAATATCTCCCTCGATCAGTGCGAGAGAAGAAGTAATCCTTCTCGTAACCGGCCCACGGCAGTTGGCCTTGGGAAAGCAACAGATGTTCCAGAGCGAAGCCACCCAGACGCGAATCTACATGATTCCTCGGCGAATCTACATCCTAAAGCAGGATTCAAAGCGAAGCTGAACTCAACCATCATGGCGACGTTCATACTCCACACACCACCAATCAAAGCAGTTCAAAGTATTTCAAAGTCTGAGCCATCACAGACTTTTGAAAACTTTGAAGGGGGTCTTGTTGACACTTAAAAAAGACAAGATTCTTATTGGTCCGAACAATGTCTAAACTTGTTGACATTTACAAAAGACAAGTGACAGACGAGCTGAAGACCAGTTTTCACCCATCTCCGAGGGACAGGGAAGCAACTTGGACTCCACTGATCCAGCAAGCAGACAGTGAACCTGGATTATTTCTGAACAGACCTCAGCAGGTCTAAGGTGCTAGCACTTAGCATCACATGAGCCCAAAGGGATAGCCTCGCTTGAGAGGCTAGTATCACCCGACTTCACCTTGAAGCCATTCAAAGCCTCGCCAGGAAGCTAACTCATAGCTTCGCCTGAACTGCTGAAGCGCAACTCCGCAGAGAGAGTCAGCTTCGCCTGAAGCCATACGCAACTGCGCAGAAGGGTATGCGGTAGCTTCGCCGAAGAGCCTTCTTCTGACTTCGCCAGATACTGCCTCCGGCTCCGCTGTGAGTTCAAAGCGGGCAGCGCCACTGCGGGTCTGCTATGGTCTGCTGTGAGTTCAAAAACGAGTAAGGAGATCAGGGAAAATCCTCCAACAATATGGAAAGGATCAAAACAGATCAAGAAGATCAACCGACCTGCCATTTCTAGCCTCGCAGAAGCTGATCCTAGCCTCACAGCAAGGCTACTTTCCAGATTTAAACAGATTTGATTCAATCTGTTTCTATATTTTCAAGGGACAATTATACCCTTGCTCTCCCTATAAATAGCCCACCAGAGGCTCACAAGGAGAGGAGGACTTCTAAAAAGAGAGAGAGGCTTTTCTCAGACGACACGCACAAGAGGACTCCACAAGCAGAGACTTCTTTACGACGCACCGTGCGCACAAGAATTCAGAGACTTTTAAAGAATTACTTCTCTAATCAGGGTGCTGATACCCTAATACCTTCTTCTCAAGGAATCTCTGGAAGCAGGCGAGAAGGAATTCCTAATTGAAGGCGATTTTGAGAAGTAGCAAGAGGGTTCTACCAACCCTCTGTTCTCTGATTTCCCGAACCAGGCGAGAAGGGAATCTCATCGCTCGCATCGTCAAAGGAACAAAGTGGTCGCGCGCTGACCAGACTCCTATCGGCACACTTCTCCAGAATCTCTGAGGAGATCTACTTGTAATCTTTTAGAATACTTGTAATTTAGCTCCTCAACTCTTTTTATTGTAAGTTTTCCCCTTTGCAAATCAATGGAAAACAACCATCTTTCTCATTCACTCTCATCTCACTCAACTCTGAACTTTCTTCTCTTCTCTTTTATTATAAATCATTACCATTCTCTTACTATTATAATTTTTTTACAATCTCTAATATAGTCTAATGGAGTACAACTGGAGCAGTGGTGGTAACTCATTTGAAGCTGGTGGTAGCTGTTTATCAACACGCAATTCTTCTTCTTCCACACCTTACACCGATGCCGGCGGTAGCTCATAGTCACCATATGCCAGCTATCCACCTTACAGTTATGGTCCTCCAATATCCGATTTTGCTCCCTATCACAATACTTCCGGGTTTGCTCCCTATCACAGTTCTTCAAGCTATACAAATGATTACAGTGCTTTGCACCCTACACACATGGTGCATATGCCAGTGATAGCGGTACATGTTGGCATTCTATTTGCGTCCCTCTTCAGTATTCTTCATATTCTCAACTTTTAGTATCAACATCACCAATGCACGCACAATCTTTGGCTCTTTTTTTACCGAAACACAAGAACAGCACAATACACAACCAGCGATGCTGACATTGTAGTTCCAAAAACACAAGGACCAACTAGCACAACCATTAAAAAAGAGTCAAAACTTCTAAAGTGTGGAAATAGAATTATTGATGGCAGAAGAAAAGCAGAATGTAAGTACCGTCACCAATATTTTGATCATAAAGAAGGATATGATACAGGTGTTCTTTCTAAACACTATGACAAGAAGCATGCTAAAGATCACAGTTTACCACCACAACAAGCACAAATATTGGCAGATTTGGGCACACTCTCCACTTGGAGATATAAGCCCGAAGTAAACAAACACAAATTAGTTTAATTTATTATTTGAGCAGAACTTTTATTTTTTTTTACTGAATCAGATGCACTTGTTGATTATTTGAAATCTTTTTTTGCTCCTAATTATAAGAGAATTAGTAGGCAAACTATAACAAAAGTAATTGAATATTTATTTGTAAATAGAAAAAACATTTTGAAGGCTCCTTTTATTAGTGATGCTAGACAAATTTCATTAACTTCTGATATATGGGAAACTTTTAATCTTATTCATTATTTTTGTATTATTGCCCACTTTCTTGATGATAATTGGATTTTACAAAAATGTATTTTATCATTTTTTAAGTTTCTAAGAAATATTTTGCAACAAATATAGTACTAACTATTTTTCTTACTTGTAGAAATTATGGTATTGAAAATAAAATATTTTCTATTTCTTTTGATAATGCCAGTGAAAATACTGCTTGAATAAAATATTTGAAAATAGTATTAGATCTGATTTTAAATAGTAAACTTTTTCATGCTAGATGTGTTTGCCATATATTAAATTTATGTGTACAAGATGGTCTAAAAATCTTAGACAAATATATTTATAAAATTAAAAAAATTACATATAAAACACAGTGATCCTAGGAGGCAATCTTTTAAAGGTTATTGCCGACAGTTTGGACTGAAAGAAAAGCTACTCCAAGCGGATGTGAAAACGCGTTGGAATTCAAGCTATTATATGATTAAGAATTGTCTCCCTTATAAACAAGCAATTCAGTTTTTACAGTAAATTAATGTTCATCTTTTTATATTAGTGATTAAGAGTGAAAATTGTATGAAAATTTTTAGACATTTTTAGAAAAATTTGACACTGCCACAAAAGCACTTTTTGGTACATTTTATCCCACATATAACTTAATTTTTTATAATTTTAATAAGATTGCTCAAGTATTTGCTGCATATATAAATGATGACAGTTTTGAAGAGGTTGTAAATGATATGGAAGAAAAATTTTGAAAATATTTTAAAAATATACCTTTTTTATTTTACTTAGTTGCAATTATGGATTCTAGAATTAAAATAGATAATTTAAAACTTTTATTATCAAATTTTAATGCATGTTTAAATTATGAATGTAGATAAATTACTTTTAGAAATTAGAACTCTTCTAAAAGAAATGTACTCATTGTACAGAGATGAGTTATTTTCCCTTCGTCTTCTGAGGTTAGGACACCAACATCATCACAAACTTCTTCTACCAGTCTAGGTAAAAGTTTATCTAATTTTAAAAGTTTACTTTCTTCTAATACTCGAACTAAATACTCTTCAGGAGCAGGTTCATTCGATGAACCTAATTTATATTTGAACACAATGCCTGCTGAAATAAATGAAAGTGATGATGAATCATGAGAAACATTTGATGTTTTGTTATGGTGGAAGGAATAGAAAAAATAATTTCTTATTTATTCCACCATGGCCTGAGATATACTAACATCTTCGGCCTCTACAGTAGCGTCCGAGAGCGCATTTTCTGCAGATGGTAGAGTTTTGACGCCTTAGAGGAGCAGATTGACATTAAAACACTTGGAGATGATTGTTTGCTTAAAGGACTGGTTTGATAAGGAAAAGTCATTCTAGACGAAGATTTTGAACAGGACGAGAATGAAGAGTAGAGAATCACCAGAGTAGTTTTTTTTTATGAGCATTGTATGAGATGAATAGCTTACCATCTGATCTGATATTACTCTGTCAAGCTTAAAGTGAAGAGTGACGCCTAGAGTCCTCTCCTCTTCCTTTGATATTGGGAGATAAATATTGAAAATGATAATAACTTTTATGTAATTTGTTCATTGAGTTTTTCATATTAATAAAATGATTTACCTTGTAAAAAAGGCTTGTAATTTGTATAATTCAATTATAATATTTTTGTAATTTTTTACAAATTTTTAAAGTTCCCCCTTTTTCCTTTTTTTAAAATTTTCTCTTTTTTCCCCTATTTTCCCAAATTTAATGCCAAATTTGAAATTTAAAAAAAATATAATAATAAAAGGCGAGATGGGTTGAAACCGTCTCGGCGAATCCGAGAAATGAATCGGGTCAAGAGACCCGATTCGTTTCCCGGATTTCCAACCGTCTCGTTGGATTCGTTACGAATACGAATTCGTTGGCCAACGGGACAAATCGACCCGATTCGTCCCGTTTGCCATCCCAATAAAGATATAAATGGGTATTACTTTCAAATCAAATATCTATATATTACAAAATAATTAACTCCCTAATGTGGTAAAACTCAAAAGATTTTATAATGGCAAACCTAAACTTGAGATATACACCTTATATGTATACACCACATGTAACTGAAATAGAAATTGACGCATTAGGAGCTCAATATGATAAGAAAATTGGAAGGTAAGTCATTCTTTTGACATACCAGTTTGATTAGTGTCTAAAAATATGTTCTAAAAAGTGGTTACATAATTAAGGACTATTGCAAAATAAAAAAAATCTCTCATCTGATTTTCAGTGACCTGGCCAGTTGGATTAGTTAATCTTGGATTTGATAAGCCTAACAATCACTTAGAAAAGTTAGGAGCTGAGAACCAACTTGGAAGGAAAATCAAAATACTAATATCCATATTAAAGAGAATTATTAATAAATTATTCTACTTGAGATGGAATCGTACCAAACGAATTATAAAGGAAAGTTTGATATGAATTATCTTATACCATGTCCTGAAAATTTTGTATATTGATCTAAACATGTGTAATAAAACTTAATGGATCATGATAAAACAAAATAATATAGGCTATCACATATCCCTGATTACGATATTTTCACTATTTTAGTATGAGAGATTATCAAATTAACGTTATACAAATTAGCCAATGAACATATTATTCTCAATGGATGACATTATTGATATTGTCACTGTGCAGATTTGATATGCGAGTGTACAGAATATGATTTTAGTTATCGTGTGAATTTTGACTGATGCGCGAAATTTGTCTATTGCAAATCAAATGATCTGTCAATTTTATCTAAATGGAGATAATATGTGAATTAATTTTCTTCTATTTATCTTATTTTAGAAAAGAAAATTTTGCTGGTTAATTCAGACGAAATTCTATTATTAATAAATTTTCTTGGTGACATCTCTTTAAATCGTTATAACTTTATTAGTAGACACTATTAATCTTTAGCTTTTTTACTTTGATTTCCAAATCTTATATCTTTTATAGAAAATAAAATTTTAAATGCTATTTTTAGTTAACTTAAAAGCTATTAGTACTATTTTATTTAATCAAACTTATTCTTTACTACTATAGTAACTTTGCTACTCAAAATTTTTCTATGCATTTAACTTTTATTTGTTGGAACATGAATTAAACAATAAAAAAATTCGATCTACAATAATTATCCTTAGTACAAACAAGATCAAAGATCATAACTTTATCATAGATCAAACCCTAAAATTTAGATCTAGTCTCCATGATGATTCAAAGATATGAGAAAATAAAGTAGTAAAGGCAGAAGCGTACCTTGATTCATGACTGAATTCCTTAAATTGTTGGGATAGAGAAGACCTACCAGAAAATTCGTATTCTTCTATGATTTCTCTCTACTTGAAGGGATCTCAAAGAGGAGAAGATGATACATTCGTTTGGAGACCATGATCCCTAAATAATAACTGAGCTATTTTTTTTCCAATTTGGCCCTTTATCAAATTAGAAATTATATAAGTATCTCTACACATTAAATTCATAATAATTTAATACCCATTAGTCTAATTATTAACTTTATTAGATCATAATTAATTTGGACTATACTTTAAGATTACTATACACATTAAATTCACATATGTTAGCCCATGCATGTTGAATTATTTTCAACAATCTCCTACTTAGGCCACATATGTTACCTTATAAATGAGTACACCTTATGAGCTCACAATATTACTATCATGTAAACAGGTATTCTTAACGATCTCATCCATTGACTATACTGATATAGGACTAAAGAAATTTTGGTTAAATTTAGTGTAACTAAACCCACTAATAATCAGATTTACCAATACAATCAAACGACATAGATCAATCATGGATGTGTAGCATGAAAATTACATGTAATGTGATCTGAGCATGTTTATTTCCAACTGGTTCACCCTTAAACTTTATTGAGATCAAACTTTAACATAATAAAACAGAGTGTATAAAATGACTACTTTATTTCTGCAGAAAATGTACAAATAAATAAAATGTGTCCAAAATATAAAATAGAGTAATGAAACATATATATAAATTCCTACTAAACTATGATATCCTTAAGTGATATAACACCCTTAGAAGAAATGTGCTCATGAAAAACCTTCGGTGTTAATCCTTTAGTAAGCGGATTCACAATCATGGAGTTTGTCCCAATGTGCTTTATTGAAATCTGTCCCTCTGTACCCTTTTCTTCACAACCAAAAATTTTATGTCAATGTATTTTGACCTGGATGAGCTCTTGTTGTTGGAATATAGAACTGTTGATTTATTGTCACAGTATAAATTTAGTGATTTTTCAATACCACTTAGACTACGCAGCCCAGTGATAAAATTTCGCAGCCATAATCATGGTTGAATGTCTCATAACATGCTACAAATTCTGCTGCAATTGTGGAGGAGGCTATGAGTGTTTGCTTAGCACTCTTCCAGGAAATAGCTCCTCCAGCCAATAGATAAATGTATCCTGATGTGGATCTTCTACTGTCTTGCATCCAACAAAGTCAGAATCTGAATAACCAATGATCTCAATCTGATCTGACTTCTTATATGTGAGCATATAATCCTTAGTTCTCTGTAAATATCTGAAGACCCTTTTGGCTGTTATCCTGTGATCCATCCCAGGATTACTTAAGTATCTGCCTAGCATTCTAACAATAAATGTTATGTCTGGACGAGTGCAAACTTGAGCATACATTAGACTCCCTACAGCTGAAGTATAGGGAATCTTATGCATTTTTTTAACTTCAAGGTCATTCTTAAGGCATTGACTTAGACTGAATTTATCACCTTTTGTGACTGGGTTTCTCCTAGCTTACAATCTTGCATACCATATCTTTCAAGCATCTTTTCAATATAGACCTTTTGTGATAATCCAAGAATATCCCGAGAGAGATCTCGACATATCTGGATTCTTAAGATAAAAGACGTCTCACCAAGATCTTTCATCTTAAATTTCTTCAATAGAAATTTTTTAGTTTCGTGCAAAATTTTCTCATCATTGGTAGCAAGGAGTGTGTCATCAACATACAAAATTAGTCCCACTGAACTTGTAATACATACAATCTTCAACAGTATTTGTCTCGAAGCCAAATGAGACAACTACTTGATGAAACTTGTAGCACCATTGACAGGAAGCTTACTTGAGTCCATAGATGGATTTAGGTCTCCAGACACAAAGTTTTCTTACTGCACCATATATAGTTTCATCAATGTCACAATTGAGAAAAGTTGTCTTAATGTCCATCTAATGTAACTCAAGGTCAAAATGTGCAACAAGAGTCATCGTTGTCCTAAAGGAGTCTTTCAATGAAACCAAAGAGAAAGTCTCTTTAAAATCAATACCTTCCTTTTGAGTACAGCCTTTAGCTACAAGACGAGCCTTATATCTCTCCATATTACCTTCTGAATCCCTTTTGATTTTAAATATCCATTTACAACCAATGGGCTTCTTACCTTCAGGTAATAGGACAAGATCCCAAACTTGATTGTCTTGCATAGACTTATACTCTTCATTCATGGCATCTATCCATTTTTTAGAGTTATAATCCTGCATGGCTTGATGAAAGATGATTGGATCACCTTCCACCTATCCATCAGTGTCCTCATGTTCTTAGAGGAATACTATGTAGTCATCTGGAATAGCATTTCTCCTCTCTTGTGGATCTCCTTAGTGGCATCTGTTCTTGAGATTGTTGAGTTTGTTCTTCAGGAACATTTACCTCAGCTTGAGTGGAGAGTTGTTCAATATTGTCTTGTTGAGATTTCATATCTGCTTCTCAAATAATGACGGGTATAGAAGGTTGTACACTGTCAAAAGCAGTAGTAGGGATTGAAACCGATTCCTCCTCAAAAACAATGTCTCTAACCTTATTTCTCTCGCCAAATTCAACATCCTCAAAAAAAAATGTTGCATTTCCCGTTCAAAAATTGACTTAATAGTGGGATCATAAAACTTGTAGCCCATAGATCGCTCAGAGTAACCAATGAAGTAGCTGCTCACTGTTTTGGAGTCTAATTTCTTTCATTTGGCATATAAGGCCTAGCCTCAGATGGACATCCCCAAATGTGAAAGTGCTTTAGATTAGGCTTTTAACATGTCCAAACTCATAAGGTGTTTTGGCAGCTGCTTTAGTTGGTACTTTGTTCAGGATATAAGCTACTGTGTTTATTGCTTCTCGTCAGAGTGATTCTGGTAAGATAGAATGACTATTCATACTTCTCACTATATCCTTAAAAATCATGTTTCGTCTTTCAGCCGCACCATTCATGCGAGGTGAGCCTGGCATGGTGTACTGTGGGATGATTTCACATTCCTCTAGGAAGTCAGCAAATGACCCTGAACGTTGTTCTCCTAAACCATCATATCTGCCATAGTACTCACCACCATGGTCAGATCTGACACTTAATTTTCTTACTTAGTTGAGTTTCAACTTCAGCTCTGAATATTTTGAACATGTTCAGAGACTCTAATTTCTCATGAATGAGATATAGGTACCCATAGCGTGAGTAATCATCTATGAATGATATGAAAATTGTTGACCATTCCAAGAAGCCGTAGGGAATGGTCCACAGATATCCGTATGGATCAGTTCTAAGATGCCTGAAGATCTATTGGCACATAATCTCTTATGGTTGGTCTGTTTTCTCTTGATACACTCAACAAAGACATTTGAGTCTGAAAAATTAAGAGGATCCAAAATATCTTCTATCACAAGTCGTTCTATTCTAAATTTAAATATATGATCCAAATGTTTGTGTCATAATCTTACTGAATTTTCTTTATTTAGCTTACGTTTTGTACCACATGAATCCACATAAAGATTTCATTATATGATGTAATCGTGTCAAACAAATAAAGGCTGTCATGAATACTCAATGAACCAGTTCCAAGAATATTTGAATTTAATGAAAGACTAAATTGATTGCTTGCAAAAGAATAATGATATCCAAATTTGTCCAATAAAGAAACAAAAATCAAATTCTGTCTAAATGACGGCACAATGAAAGCGTCTTTCAAGTCCAAATATAGACCAGTTCCTAACAACAACCTAAAATGTCCTATTGCCTCAACTTCTACCGACTTTTTATCGCTCATAAAGATATGTCTTTCACCATCACTTGGCCTTCGGTACCTCAGGCAACTTTGCATAGAAACACTTATGTGAGTAGTAGCATCAGAGTCTAACCACCAAGTGTTTCTAAGTAACATAGCTAAATTAACCTCAGAACAGGCCGAAGTAACGAACATACTATTTTTGGCACGCCAAGCATGATATTTTGTACATTCTTTCTTTATGTGTCCAGGTTTCTTACAAAAGAAATAGTCTTCATTTTTCTTAGGTTTCTTTTGATATGGTCCCTTAGCAGTTTAATCCTTCTTTCTTTTCTTGCCCTTATCCTTTGAGGTGCTGACAAGATGAGTACTTTCATATTTCTCATGCTTAAGCCTTTCTTCTTCTTGCACACAATATGAAATGAGCACATTCAGAGTTCATTTCTCCTTCTGACAATTATAACTGACCTTAAATTGACTGAAGTGTGAGGAAGCGAAATCAATACCAAATGCACGAGCAATTTCTCAGACAACTTGAGCTTTAGTCCTTAAGCTTGGAAGCAATATGAGACATCTGCACGATGTACTCCCTTATGTTGTCCTTTACCTTGTACTTCATAGAAATCAAGCTTGCTAAAAGCGTGCTTGTTTTTACCTTATCGTTCTTTGCAAAATATTTCTCAATTTTGGCAAAAGTTTTTTAGCCAAATTTATCTCATTAGATACAGCACCTCAAAAGGCTTCCGAAATGCCACGCTTTATGATCATAAACTCATGCGATTAGAGCGTTCCCACTTCTCAAAGTTCTTCCTATCATAAGAAGAACTTTCAGTTGTAAGAGAAGCAGGTTGCTCTATCTTTAGTGCAAGATCTAGATCCAAGCAGCCAAGAATGATTAGAACATTCTTTTTTCATTCTTTAAACTTTGTCCCATTGAGCATGAGAATATTGTTTGTATTTGCAGATATAGTAGCAGCATATACAATAGCTTTACAGAGAATAAATCAAATAAGTGTTGGCCCAGAGGCCTTCCACTATAGTTTTGATGATGATTAACTCATATAGTTATAGTTTATTAATATCTCGTGATGTTTAGTTTCAGATACTTAACCAAGATATTAGTAGGTGATTAGCTTCAACAAAGATATTTTGGAGCGTTCACATGGTGATTCAAGAGCCCGAGCGTCAATGTTCATATCTAGCACTCGTTTGGAGTCAAGCTCGGTGGATCACGTTTGGATCGAGTCGACTTGGAGACGGCGCTCTACAAGAAGACCTCGGTACATAGTTTAATTTATGTTTAGATCCATTTGTAAAGATTAGATAGTGTGGTATGCTCAAGTTCACAACACACACTTGTTTAAGTTTCATATTTCAGTTTTTCGATTTTTAGTATAACCGATCTTGGTTTTCATGAATAGATAGAATCAACAAGTTTACATGGTTTAATAAATATTAGATTTGTTCTATATACATCTATGCTTCAACTATTTAAACAAACTTAGTTTGATAGTCTATTTCATGAGTTTGGAGTTTTGGCATTTTTAACAAAACTTATTTTTAGATTTTTAGTTAAAAATTGATATAGATATCTTTCATGTATATTGGATTATATCCATATACAACACGCCTAAAAGTTGTTTCAATATCATGTTTTTGTATTTGGATGAGTTTTGGACAAAACAATTTTCCATTTCAAAAATCCTAGTTTTAGAAAATACGGAATTTGATTTTCGGTAAAATTTCTAAGTCACAAAAATAGTTCAAATTGTTTGAAATATGTGTTGAATTTTTCACACATGTTTGTATATCAAATATTATACTAAAACTATTTTTGTGGATTTTTAGAGATTTTATGAGATTTATTTGGTTATTAAAAACCCAGTTTTCAAATCCCTTAATCAGCCCTGCCAGGCTCTGGCGGTCGACCGGGCCGGTCGACCGGACCCAGAGTCGGTCGACCGGACCGGTCGACCGACGTGCATAAGAACGTGCACGCAAACCAGCCCTTGGGCCGGTCGACCGAGCGGTCGACCGACTGAAGGCAACCCACTCTCGGGTTGCCCCGGTCGATCAGGCGGTCGACCGGCCAGAGAGCTGTTGCTCTCTGGTTTTGGGCGCGGTCGACCGGCAGGCTCAACGGTCACTTTTTTGACCGTTGACCGGTCGACCGGGCGGTCGACCGGAAGGTCAAAATAGACCTTTCTGCCAGCCAACGGGCAGATTCTGTTTTGGGCCTTTATATACCCCATCCATTGTTGGTTTTGGTTAAGATTTTTGAAGGAGAAAAATTTCGTACTCTTTTAGTCTTTTCAGCAAAAAGTTTTGGGTTCAAAATTCTCATTCTCTATTTGTTTTTAAAGTGTTTTTATTTCAAAGAAAATAGTCTTTTGGGAATTTGTTTTTGGTCTAAAAATTCTATATCTATTTGGAGATTTTTCAAGTGATTTTCTTTGTTCAAAACACTTTGTTTTCTCACACTTGAGCTTATCATTCTATCCTTTCTATAAGATCTTTGTTTTTATGAGAAAGAATTGGTTTGTGATCTTTTGATCACTAAGTTGTAAAGCCTCCTACTTTGTGTTATCCCTCTTGTGCAGAGGTTGATTTTGGAGTGGTGGCTTTGTACCATATCCCTCTAGTGAGAGGTTGATTGGTTGTGTGGCTTTGTGCCCATCCCTCAAGTGTGAGGTGATTGATTTGTGGTGGCTTTGTACCTAGCCTCTAAGTGTAGAGGTTGTGTTTGTAATTGAGAGAGGAGTTGTGTACTCCCAGTTGTATTTGCCCCAAATCCTCAGTGGAGGTTCTCTGTGTGGGAGTCCTTTGTGGACGAGTTAGTGGAAATCCTTCTGTGTGAAGGCTGGGACGTAGAGCTGTGTGCTCGAACCTCGAAACATATCTGTGTGTTAGCGATTGATCCATTGACTCTTATTCTCTCTCTCTCTCTTTTACATTGTGCCTTGCATCATTTCATATTGCTTATTCATATATTATATGCTTGGCTTGTTTGTATGTGCCTCATTTGTATTTAATCACGAGAGCTTCATATAGCACCTCAACTCTTATTCAGAGGAATCAAGAGGAGTTAGTCCAGAGCCCTTCACCGGGAATTCGGCTACACTCGTTGGTTACACTAAGTGTGTTACTATTTAGTTTTTAAATTCCGCATTTTGTTCATTAGATTAGCAGTACACCTATTCACCCCCCTCTAGGTGTACTTACAATTGGTATCAGAGCCTACGCTCCTGATATTAGGTTTAACCACCTAGGAGTGTGATCTTAGTTTTGCTAATCTATCATTTGTATTTGCACACTTATTTTGTTTACACACACTCATGGATTGCTTGACACCTCCCATGTTTGATGTTTTCAACATTGACATGTGAAAATTTAGGATGTCCATGTACTTGAAAACCCTATGCTTGCATGTTTTCCTTGCCGCTACCAAGAAATCATATCTTGGTAACAGCAAGCATATAGAGGCCAATGCACAAGCCCTTGAGGCACTTAGAAGCACGCTTAATAAAGAACATCTTATGATTGTTTCTAACTGTGATTCCGTCTTTGCAGTGTGGAACACGTTGACCTCCTCCGAGCTTCAATTACCAATCCAAATGGAGAAGGAATCTAGTGAGGATGAATCCGAACAACGATGCTACATGTCCAAGGGAATGACTCCCTTGAGGTACTTTCGGACACTCAACTAGATAGTGCTAGCTCTTCATCTGATGATCTTGATAGTATGGATGCCAATGCATTAAATGAAGAGTTATCTATTGTTTGTGAGAACCTCCTTGAAAAATATAAAGTTTTGAAAAAAAAACTTGTAAGTTAACAAAAGAAAATAAGGATTTGTTTTCAAAACTTGAATTGGCTTTACAAGAGAAGGTTGAAATTTTAAATGAGTGTGACTCTTTGAAAACCCAACTTGAACTTGTTTTAAATGAAAACAAAATTTTGAAAAATAAAAATGATTGTAATGATATTTTGAAGAAAAATGAAAACTTGTCTTCAAAACTTGTCTTTGTTTTAAAAGAAAATGATTCTTTGAAAAACAAAATTATTTCTATTTCAAAGGATTTGGATTTATTTTCAAAGAAAAATACTATTTTGCAAAATGATATTGATTCTCATGTTTTCCATGCTAGTGTAGCTTCACCTAACTCACCTATTGCATGCACCTCTTCTTCTAGGATTGATAATGATATATGTTTGTTAAAGAAGAGTGTGGATTGTTTGGGCTCCACTTTGAGCCATTGTGCTTTGAATCACTCACGATTGGAATCTTTGTTTCGAAGGAAACAAGTTCCTCTTATGCATGCACACAAACCACGGCATACACATGCTTCCCACGTTCACTCCCATAACACGATGTATGCTCATGTGTATACTTGTACACATTGTGGACGTAAGGGCCACCTTGCTAAATTTTGCTATGATAAGATACATGATGTAAATTTAGCAACTAAATTTGTTTGGGTTAGAAAAGGAACTAACCCCCATGGACCCAAAAGAGTGTGGGTACCAAAGACCACCCCTATGCTATTTGATGTAGGTGTGGGCTCTCGCATAACGTGAGAGCGATGATACCTTGAGGTGGATGCGTTCTGAGTTTAAAGAGGACAATTTGGATGCATCACTTTCAAGGGGAGTTTGGTGGGAGGACCACCTTGTTTTGGAGACATGGAGAGTTGCCTTCTAGGTTTTGGTAACGATCTCTTACTCCTCATTATTGTTTACATGCTTTTCATATCATTGATTTTAGCATGTTTTGATGTTTCATATGTTATATGCCATGATATTTAGATTAATGATATACATGATTAGTTATTTGAGACACCCATGTTTATTATGGATTTATACCTTTGTGTTCTCACATTTGTTTTAACTAATGTGTATGTCCTAGATCTATGCATGTGCATATACATAATGATCATATGTATGTTTATGTGTTTTGATTTCTATGCTTTATGTTTTGATTACATGTCTAGATGTTAGTTTTCATTAAAACTAGGATATTTATACTTGTACAACTAGTGAGTCACAAATAGACTATTATATGTTTGTGCTTGAAAGCTCATTTGTACTCATTAGATGTACTAGTATAGTCTAGTTTTGATGATTCATGCATTTGACTTGTATTCCCATATTGTACATGTTTTTCATGTTTATATGTTTAGCTTCATGTATATGTCTATTTTGTCTAAACTATTAGTTATACATATACATCCTTGAGCCACTTGCCTTCATGCATATACTTTTATGGACTCTTTATGTTTGGATATGTATGTATTCTTTAGTTTGTACAAGACATATATATACTTTGAAGAATTTTAGTTTTAATGATTTTCATGTTTTAAGGGATTTCATAATTGAGCTTAATTGACTAGTTTCATGATTATGTTTTTTCACATAACTTGTACACTCACTTTACTTGATGTTTTCTCATGATTTTATTTCATGAGTACAATTTGTACTATATAGATTTTGAGTGTTTGGTAATCATGTGATCTACATATTTTTCATGAAATATATTTTTATTTTATTCCTTACTTGAAGGATTTCATACTAGTTTTTCAAATTTTTCATATAACTAGTTCGTATTCTTCATATGGTAGAGTTTTTTTTTCAAACATACTATATTTTCAAACCTATTTTTGAAAACCCCTACCCTTCTAAGGGCGGTTGGTTGGGCGACCATGCCTTGTATGTTTATTATTGAAAATCTATTTTAAAACATGTGCATGATATGGGCGGTAGGAATATGAGTTATACACTTGATCTTATTATTGTTTCAATTGGTATCATTGGATCTTTTCAATTGGTATCAATATTGACATTCTTTTGTATACTCATATATGTTTTTATATATGTATGTTTACACTTCAAATAGTATCAATTTCGATTGGTATCTAATTTTTCATACATATATATATGTTTTATTTGTGCTTACTATATCTCTATATCTTTGAGCACAAATTTGGTTATACTAAGCTTGATTTCTTAAATGACTATTATATTTCAATTGATTATTTTTCAATTGGTATTTTGTACAAGCTTATGCATCATTTTATTTGGTATTTCATAAAGGGGAGAAAATTCGTATTTCATCTTTCAATTGGTTTTGTTTATCCTTTGGTATTCTACTCCCACACTTTATGATGAAAAATGATTGAAAAATTAACATTGATTTTAACTTGGTATCATATGTTCAAAATGAAAAAATACTTACAATTGGTAAATGAAAAATATCTTACAATTGGTTTATGTTTTTCAAATTGATATCAAAAAGTGTATAATATTTTCAATTGGTACTAATTTTTACAATTGGTATCAAGATTTTTTATTTGTTTACTTACAATTGGTAATCAAGATTATCTATATGTTTACATTTTTTCAATTGATATCAAGATTTGTTTGGTTTCTTCAAGAATGATTTATGTACTTTCAATTGGTTTCTTAAAAGATTGATTTTTCAATGACTCATTTACTTTCAATTGGTACTTCTCAAAATTTTGTTGATTTACCTATTTGTTCACTTACAATTGGTATCATGATGCACTATATTGATATATTTTTAATTGGTTTCATGTTGGTTTCGATTTCACCCCTTGAAGCATTTTTTTGTTTCGGACAAAAAGGGGACGAACATGTTTTATTATTTTCCTTCACCCCTTTGTTGATGATTGACAAAAAGGGGAGAAGTATTTGAGTTTATATGCATGTTTTATATGCATATTTTTATATTGGTATCAAGAGAGTTTGTTTTATGTTTTGTTGATATTAGTATCAAGAGCATGAATACTAGTATCTAGAAACATAGTTTATTTTTTATTGGTATCAAGAGCATTATTTAAAGAACATGTTTATTTTAAGTTTATCTTTTCATTGGTATTTAAGAACATGTTTATGAGAAGAAGAAATAATTTATTTGGTATCAAGAGCATGTTTAGTTCATTGTTTTATGCATGTTGATGCATTTCATGATTGGTATCAAGAGCATGTTTTTTATTTGGTATCAAAAGCATGTTCATTTCATTGTTTTATGCATGTTTATGCATTTCATGTTTAATATTCATTACATATCTTTTTGTTTATTGCTATGCATGAGTTAAGGGGGAGCTTCTTTGAAGCTTAACTTTAATCCATGCATATATAACTCTATGAGTTTTGTCATCATCAAAAAGGGGAGATTGTTGGCCTAGAGGCCATCCACTCTAGTTTTGATGATGATTAACTCATGTAATTATAGTTTACTAATAATCTTGTGATATTTAGTTTCAGATACTTAACCAAGATATTAGTAGGTGATTAGCTTCAACAAAGATGTTTTGGAGCGTTCACATGGTGATTCAAGAGCCAGAGCGTCAATGTTCATATCTAGCACTCGTTTGGAGTCAAGCTCGGTGGATCACGTTTGGATCGAGTCGACTTGGAGACGGCGCTCTACAAGAAGACCTCGGTACATAGTTTAGTTTATGTTTAGATCCATTTGTAAAGATTAGATAGCGTGGTATGCTCAAGTTTACAACACAAACTTGTTTAAGTTTCATGTTTCAGTTTTTCGGTTTTTAGTTTAACCGATCTTGGTTTTCATGAATAGATAGAATCAACAAGTTTATATGGTTTAATGTATATTAGATTTGTTCTATATACATCTATACTTCAACTATTTAAACAAACTTAGTTTGATAGTCTATTTCATGAGTTTGGAGTTTTGGCATTTTTAACAAAACTTATTTTTAGATTTTTAGTTAAAAACATTGATATAGATATCTTTCATGTATATTGGATTATATCCTTATATAATATGCCTAAAAGTTGTTTTAATATCATGTTTTTTGTATTTGGATGAGTTTTGGACAAAACGATTTTCCATTTCAAAAATCCTAGTTTTGGAAAAATACGGAATTTGATTTTTGGCAAAATTTCTAAGTCACAAAAATAGTTCAAATTGTTTGAAATATGTGTTGAATTTTTTCACATATGTTTGTATATCAAAGTATTATACTGAAACTATTTTTGTGGATTTTTAGAGATTTTATGGGATTTATTTGGTTATTAAAAACCCAGTTTTCAAATCCCTTAATCAGCCCTGCCAGGCTCTGGCGGTCGACCGGACCCAGAGTCGGTCGACCGGACCGGTCCACCGACGTGCACAAGAACGTGCACGCAGGCCAGCCCCTTGGGCCGGTCGACCGACTGAAGGCAACACACTCTCGGGTTGCCCCGGTCGACCGGACGGTCGTTCGGACGGTCGACCGGCCAGAGAGCCGTTGCTCTCTGGTTCTGGGCGCGGTCGACCAGGCGGTCGACCGGCAGGCTCAACGGTCACTTTTTTGACCGTTGGCAGGCTCAAAGGAATCGATTTTGAAGAAACCTTTGCACCCGTAGCACGGCTTGAAGCCATACGGATGACACTAGCATTTGCCTCATATAAAGATTTTAAATTGTTTCAATGGATGTTAAAAGTGCTTTTCTAAATGGTTTTATTGAAGAGGAAGTGTATGTTGAACAACCCCCCCCCCCCCCGGGTTTGTTGATCCTACACATCCGGATTTTGTTTTAAATTAGATAAAGCTCTTTATGGTTTAAAACAAGCCCCTAGGGCTTGGTATGAAAGACTTTCCTCATTTTTGATTTCAAATGGTTTTAAGAAAGGTAAAATTGATACAACCTTGTTTACAAAACATGTAGAAAAGGATATTCTTATTGTGCAAATTTATGTTGATGACATTATTTTTGGTTCTACTAATGAATCTCTTTGCCAAGCTTTTGAGTCATGCATGAAGGATGAATTCGAAATGTCTATGATGGGGGAACTTCACTATTTCCTTGGACTCCAAATCAAGCAAAGGAAGGATGGGATCTTCATCAATCAAGCCAAGTACACAAAGGAACTAATCAAGAGGTTTGGGCTTGAAGAATCTAAAGTAAGCAAAACTCCCATGGCAACAACTACAAAGCTTGACAAGGATGAACAAGGTAAAAGTGTAGACATTAAATTATATCGTAGCATGATAGGTAGCTTGCTTTATTTGACGGCTAGTAGGCCGGATATTATGTTTTCCGTTTGTCTTTGTGCACGTTTTCAATCTTGTCCTAAAGAGTCTCACATAATTGCGGTTAAACGCATAATTAGATACCTAAAGGGCACTATTGAAATGGGTTTGTGGTATCCGAAAACCGGCCAATTTTCAATGACGAGTTTTTCGGATGCCGACTATGCGGGTTGTAGGGTAGATAGGAAGAGCACAAGTGGAACATGTCAATTCTTAGGTAATTGTCTTGTATCTTGGTCTTCCAAAAAGCAAAATTCGGTAGCCTTTTCAACCGCCGAGGCGGAGTATGTTGCAGCCGGAGCTTGTTGTGCACATGTTCTTTGAATGAAACATACTCTCCTTGACTATGATTTACACTTTGATCATGTTAAATTATTTTGTGATAATACTAGTACTATTCACATGACAAAGAATGCAAATCAACATAGTAAAACCAAACACATTGACATTAGGTATCACTTTCTTAGAGATCATTATGAGAAAGGTGATATTGACATTGATTATGTTTCTACCGATTTTCAACTTGCCGATATTTTCACTAAACCTTTAGATTATGCTAGATTTTCATTTATTTGTGGTGAGTTGAATGTATGTATGATTGATTCTTAAATAATTTTAGTTTGTTCGTTTTTGTTATGTTTTAACCCTTTTTAATGTATGACAAAAAGAGGGAGGAAAATATATAAGTTTAATTAAGGTGTTTATTACTTGAAGCTTTTAGGGAGAAAAAGATATAAGTTTGCTTATTATAAATTTGTTTAAATGTTGTTCATTATTTGAGTTATATGACAAAATTTATGGTGATGATAATTTCATAATGCTTTATGTATGCTTACACAGCTTTTCATATTCATGATAAAAACATAGCATTGTTTGAGGGGGAGCTTTCCAAGCTCTTCTTCCTTTATTTGTTTCAATAACTTATATGTTTTGTCATCATCAAAAAGGGGGAGATTGTTGGCCCAAGGTTACAATCACCCGTCTCTAGTGTGTTTTGATGATTACAAAACATATTAGTTATTTGTACTAATATTATTTGTTGTTTAAGTGTGTTTCAGGTTTTCTATCTTGTATAGGTGTTTTCTTCACTAAAGGAAGGTGACTTGGACTCAAGACAACTCAAATTGGGCTCAAGATGTAAAATTGAAGATCAAGTGGAGAAAGCCCCTTTTGAAGCCTTGAAGTCCTTAGAACATTGTAAGAATAGAATGTTAAAGTTTGAGTGTAGGATAATTGGCTCTAGGATTTGCACACACACTTATTCTTTATCTTCTCTATGTTTTAAAAAATGTTCGTTTTTAAGTTTTATGCATTAGTTTATGTATACATGTTTCCAACTTGTTTTAAATTGAAAATCTTTGTTTAAAACATGTGTAGACTAATCCTTGCATAATACTTAGTCATATATATTTTTAAAATGTTTTTACAAAAAATCCCAACTTCAAATTCAGCTTGTTTTTCTGTTTCAGGCGAGACCGGTCGACCGGACAGTCGACCGGCGCCTGTGTAAGGACATGCACGGTTTGTGCATGTCTGTCGGTCGACTGGCCAGTCGACCGACTGTGGCCAGTCGACCGACTGTAGTCTGCTCTCGGTTTGTTTGAGTCGACCGACCGGTCGACCGGTAGAAGGAAACTGTGTTTCCTCAAAGGGGACGGTCGACCGGACAGTCGACCGAAGCCCAACGGCTCTTTGCCAGCAGGGCGACGGTCGACCGGCCCGGTCGACCGCCAAGCCTGCTGCAGCCTAACGGCTCTTTCCTCTTTGGGCAAGTCTGAAAATCTGTTTCTTCTTTCTTCTTTAACAGAGTTTTAGAGAGTTGTTGGGGGCCTTTTGCAGGTCAAATTAGGTGAAAAGAAATGAGTTTTAACCTATTCTCTCCTTATAAATAGAGGGCAATAGGTCTTTGTTATAGACTTAGAAAATCCTCAAGTTTTCATTGTTTTCAAAGAGAAAAGAAAAATTGTTTTAAAGCTTTCAATTCCAATCTTTTGAGCTAGTTTTTCAGTTGTGTTTGATTGCTAATATCACTCTACAACTGAAGTTTTCTCACCACACTTCATAGAGCCAAAAATCCATTACTCATACTATAGTGAAGTTGTAAAAAGAGTGAGAATTGTAAAAGTGTTTGAGAAAGAGTTTAGTGATCTTGTTGTGATCACTCTTGTTCTTGTGATTCTCTTCTTGTGGAGCAACCTCTAAGGTTGAGGTTCTTTTGTAAGGTGTGGAGCTCGGTGCTCGGTCTTCGGTAGACCAAATTGTAAGGCGTCCTCGGTGGATAGTGGAAACCCTTCACGGAGGTGAAGGCGGGGACTAGAGCGGTGGCTCAAACCTCGAAACAAATCATTTGTGTTTGCGATTGCCTTGCGTCATCTTGTTTTACATTTCTCTAACTTTATATTGTCTTCAATTATTTGCTTGAGAACTAACCCTTTACTTATGCAATTCTCTCTTGTTCATTTTACTTGTGATATTTATTGTGTGTATTTCATCATAGCATTTCATTCTTATCTTGTTCGATCAAATCTCATACAACACGGTTGCATTGCGCACCTCTAACCCATTCTAGGGGAATTGGGAGGACGGAGTTCAGAACCCTTCACCGGGTATTCGGCTCCTAGTCGTGTTTTGAGAGATCGTTGCATCACTCATATTTACTTAAGTTTAAAAAGATCATTAGATTAGCAATTACACCTATTCACCCCCCTAGGTGTATTTCAATTGGTATCAGAGCTTGGACTCTAGGATTTGGCTTAACAACCTTAGAGAGATCCTCACATTGCTAATCATTTCATTCATACTCATTTAGTAAACATGGCCGATGGTATCAAGACACCTCCTAAGTTTGATGGGCTTAACTTTCCCATATGGAAGGTTAAGATGACCGTGTTCTTGCAATCTCTAGGTAGCCGAGTTGCAAAGGCCGTGACCAAATCTTTTACCACACCCACCGGTGATGAATCTACTTGGTCCGAAATTGAGACCAAGGAGTTTGATGCCAATGCTAGGGCTCATTATGCACTCCTTCAAGCCCTCAATGATGATACATAGCTAGAGTCATCCATTGCAAATCCGCATACGAGATTTGGACCCATTTGTTAGTCACACATGAGGGGACATCACAAGTGAAGAGGGCCAAGATAGACCTTCTTCGGTCCCAATATGAAAATTTTAGCATGCAAGAGAATGAAACCATAGATGATATGGTTACAAAATTTACCAAGATTACTAATGGACTTTCTTCTCTAGGTGAGGACATCAACAATGATCAAAGAGTAAGAAAGATCATCCGGGCTCTTCCTCCTTCATGGGAAGTCAAGGCTACAACCTTGAAGGAACTCAACGACAAGAATGAGATAGAGCTAATTGGTCTCATTGGGAATCTAAAAACCCATGAGATGGAAAGGAAAGCAAAAGAGGAGATGGCTCTCTCCAAGAAGAAGACCATAGCTTTCAAAAGTCAAGCTACTCACTCCGACGAAGATGATGAAGAAGAAGATGATGAAGAGCTCTCACTTCTTATCAAGAATGTCCGGAGGATGTACAACAAGGCGAAATTCCAAGGTAGAAGGAGATGACAAGGAGGCAAAGAAGAAAGAAAGATCATATGCTTCAATTGCCAAAAGCCGGGACACATTGTAGCGGAGTGTCCGGATAAAGTAAAGCCTTCTTCATCCAAGAAGCCCTTCAAGAAGAAAGCTATGAAGGCAACATGGGATTCCGAGAGTGAATCCGAGGAGGAGATCGACACCGCCAACATGTGCTTCATGGCTAATGAAAGCACAAACAAGGTAACCCCTTCCCCTTCATTTGATGAAGATCTTTCCATGGATGAGTTAGGAGAAGCTTTTGTAGAATTGTCTCACAATTATGACTTCTTGAAGAAAAAGTATTTAAAAATGAAAAAGGAAAATGAATCTCTTAGTCTTCAAGTTGTGAATCTTTCTAAAGAAAATAATGACTTGCATTCTACTTTGGTTTCCACTAAAAATGAATTTGATAAATATAAGACTTCTTGTAAAGGCAAGTCCCCATTTGTTGATGCTAATGAGATTACCATGCTTAAGGAAAGAATAGATTCTTTAGGTATTGTTTTGAAAAAGTGTAGTGAGTTTGATAAGAAAAAGATTGAGGCTATGTTCCCTAAGAAACAAGCCTCTAAGAAAAATGTTCATAATGCTCATGCTTATGTACATACCACACAACCTTTACATCGTGGCAAACCCCCAAAACATGCTCACACTTCACACACACATGCTCACACTCCACACACACATCATGCATTCATGTATAGTAGAGTGTTCTCATGTTCACATTGTGGGCGGAAATGGCACTTAACCAATTTTACTATGATAGACTAAGTGCATCTCATCATAATGTTTGGGTTCGAAACACTAACTTCCAAGGACCCAAGAAAGTTTGGGTACCAAAATCAACGATTTTGTTAAATGATGTAGGTACCTTCCAAAGCCCAACGACGTAGAGGATTGTGGTATCTTGATAGTGGTTGCTCAAGGCACATGACTTGGGACATCAACAACTTTGCAACCCTATCAAGATACCATGAAGGTGGCACCGTCACCTTCGGAGATGACGCCAAGGGTAAAATCATCGGTATCGGTAATATAAAACTTGGCACATCCCCTTTAATTGAGAATGTAGTTTTAGTTGATGGCCTCAAGCATAATCTCTTGAGTGTTAGTCAATTATGTGATAAAGGTTTTGATGTAGTTTTTGATAATGTTGTTTGTAAAGTAATTGATAGAATTTCTAATGCTTGTGTGTTTTTCGGTTTTCGTGAAAGTAATGTTTATATGATAAATATGTTAAATATGTCTTGTAATATAACATGTTTAAAAGCCCTCGATGACGACTCTTGGTTGTGGCATAGAAGATTAGGCCATATTTCTTTTGACCATATTTCTAGGTTAACACAAAGGAAATGGTGAAAGATATTCCTTGTTTGAGTTTTGAAAAGGACCGAGTTTGTGACGCATGTCAATTTGGGAAACAAACTAAGTCTTCTTTCAAGTCAATTAAGGATATCATGACATCACGTCCTTTGGAGTTAATCCATATGGATCTATTTGGCCCTACACAAACCAAAAGTCTAAGTGGGAATAGATTTGCATTTGTTTTAGTTGATGATTTTTCACGTTTTACTTGGGTTTTCTTTCTTGAACATAAAAATCAAGCATTTTCGTATTTCCAAACTTTTAAGAAAAGAGTTGAAAAAGAAAAAGATGTTTCGATTTTAAGAATAAGAAGTGATAGAGGAGGTGAATTCATTAACCAACCCTTTACCACTTTTTGTGAAGAACATGGAATAAAGCATGAACTATCTTGTCCTAGAACTCCACAACAAAATGGAGTAGTTGAACGGAAAAATCGAACTTTGCAAGAGATGGCTAGGACAATGCTTAGTGAATATGGTCTACCACATTATTTGTGGGCCGAGGCCGTTAATACATCATGCTATATATCAAATCGTGTTTTCTTGTGTAAAAATACTACAAAAACCTCTTTTGAAATGTACTTTTCTAGAAAACCAAATGTTTCATATTTCAAGGTGTTTGGATGCAAATGTTTTGTTTTGAATACAAAAGATAATTTAGGAAAATTTGATCCTAAATCTTATGAGGCTATATTTGTGGGTTATTCTAGTACTAGTAAGGCTTATAGAGTCTTCAATAGGTCATCATTGACTATTGAGGAATCTATACATGTTAAGTTTGAGGAATCTAACTTGTTTGTTAAGAATGTTGTAGAAATAGATGCTTTGCATGAAGGCTTGGAGAAAGTGACCTTGGAGGATACACCTACTATGGGAGACAAGCCAAAGGATGATGAAGGTAGTGAAGCTAAAATACAAGAGGCTCAAGGGAATGAAGATCAAACAAATGGAGAAGAGCCCACTCAACAACTTCCAAAGGATTGGAGATACAATCCACATCATCCCAAGGACCTCGTCATAGGTGAAGTATCAAAAGGGGTAACAACTCGCTCTAAACTTCATGACTATTGTGGACATTATGCATTTATTTCTCATGTTGAACCCAAGAACGTCCTCGAAGTCGAGGCCGATTCATATTGGTTGCTAGCTATGCAAGAGGAACTCAATCAATTTGAGCGCAACCAAGTTTGGCACCTTGTTCCTAGGCCCCACGATAGACCAACAATTGGTACTAAGTGGATCTTTAAGAATAAGTTGGATGAATCGGGTAACATTGTTAGGAATAAAGCTAGGTTAGTTGCCCAAGGTTACACTCAAATCGAAGGAATCGATTTTGAAGAAACCTTTGCACCCGTAGCACGGCTTGAAGCCATACGGATGACACTAGCATTTGCCTCATATAAAGATTTTAAATTGTTTCAAATGGATGTTAAAAGTGCTTTTCTAAATGGTTTTATTGAAGAGGAAGTGTATGTTGAACAACCCCCCGGGTTTGTTGATCCTACACATCCGGATTTTGTTTTTAAATTAGATAAAGCTCTTTATGGTTTAAAACAAGCCCCTAGGGCTTGGTATGAAAGACTTTCCTCATTTTTGATTTCAAATGGTTTTAAGAAAGGTAAAATTGATACAACCTTGTTTACAAAACATGTAGAAAAGGATATTCTTATTGTGCAAATTTATGTTGATGACATTATTTTTGGTTCTACTAATGAATCTCTTTGCCAAGCTTTTGAGTCATGCATGAAGGATGAATTCGAAATGTCTATGATGGGGGAACTCCACTATTTCCTTGGACTCCAAATCAAGCAAAGGAAGGATGGGATCTTCATCAATCAAGCCAAGTACACAAAGGAACTAATCAAGAGGTTCGGGCTTGAAGAATCTAAAGTAAGCAAAACTCCCATGGCAACAACTACAAAGCTTGACAAGGATGAACAAGGTAAAAGTGTAGACATTAAATTATATCGTAGCATGATAGGTAGCTTGCTTTATTTGACGGCTAGTAGGCCGGATATTATGTTTTCCGTTTGTCTTTGTGCACGTTTTAAATCTTGTCCTAAAGAGTCTCACATAATTGCGGTTAAACGCATAATTAGATACCTAAAGGGCACTATTGAAATGGGTTTGTGGTATCCGAAAACCGGCCAATTTTCAATGACGAGTTTTTCGGATGCCGACTATGCGGGTTGTAGGGTAGATAGGAAGAGCACAAGTGGAACATGTCAATTCTTAGGTAATTGTCTTGTATCTTGGTCTTCCAAAAAGCAAAATTCGGTAGCCCTTTCAACCGCCGAGGCGGAGTATGTTGCAGCCGGAGCTTGTTGTGCACAAGTTCTTTGGATGAAACATACTCTCCTTGACTATGATTTACACTTTGATCATGTTAAATTATTTTGTGATAATACTAGTACTATTCACATGACAAAGAATGCAAATCAATATAGTAAAACCAAACACATTGACATTAGGTATCACTTTCTTAGAGATCATTATGAGAAAGGTGATATTGACATTGATTATGTTTCTACCGATTTTCAACTTGCCGATATTTTCACTAAACCTTTAGATTATGCTAGATTTTCATTTATTTGTAGTGAGTTGAATGTATGTATGATTGATTCTTAAAATAATTTTAGTTTGTTCGTTTTTGTTATGTTTTAACCCTTTTTGATGTATGACAAAAAGGGAGAGAAAAATATATAAGTTTAATTAAGGTGTTTATTACTTGAAGCTTTTAGGGAGAAAAAGATATAAGTTTGCTTATTATAAATTTGTTTAAATGTTGTTCATTATTTGAGTTATATGACAAAATTTATGGTGATGATATTTTCATAATGCTTTATGTATGCTTACACAGCTTTTCATATTCATGATAAATACATAGCATTGTTTGAGGGGGAGCTTTCCAAGCTCTTCTTCC
This sequence comes from Agave tequilana, assembly GCA_038442645.1. Classification (NCBI taxonomy): domain Eukaryota; kingdom Viridiplantae; phylum Streptophyta; class Magnoliopsida; order Asparagales; family Asparagaceae; genus Agave; species Agave tequilana. Next base: position 57,400 of record JAVJIF010034480.1, read on the forward strand.
TTTATTTGTTTCAATAACTTATATGTTTTGTCATCATCAAAAAGGGGGAGATTATTGGCCCAAGGTTACAATCACCCGTCTCTAGTGTGTTTTGATGATTACAAAACATATTAGTTATTTGTACTAATATTATTTGTTGTTTAAGTGTGTTTCAGGTTTTCTATCTTGTATAGGTGTTTTCTTCACTAAAGGAAGGTGACTTGGACTCAAGACAACTCAAATTGGGCTCAAGATGTAAAATTGAAGATCAAGTGGAGAAAGCCCCTTTTGAAGCCTTGAAGTCCTTAGAACATTGTAAGAATAGAATGTTAAAGTTTGAGTGTAGGATAATTGGCTCTAGGATTTGCACACACACTTATTCTTTATCTTCTCTATGTTTTAAAAAAATGTTCGTTTTTAAGTTTTATGCATTAGTTTATGTATACATGTTTCCAACTTGTTTTATATTGAAAATCTTTGTTTAAAACATGTGTAGACTAATCCTTGCATAATACTTAGTCATATATATTTTTAAATTGTTTTTACAAAAAATCCCAACTTCAAATTCAGCCTGTTTTTCTATTTCAGGCGAGACCGGTCGACCGGACAGTCGACCGGCTCCTGTGTCAGGACATGCACGGTTTGTGCATGTCTGTCGGTCGACTGGCCGGTCGAACGACTGTAGCCAGTCTGCTCTCGGTTTTTTTGAGTCGACCGACCGATCGACCGGTAGAAGGAAACTGTGTTTCCTCAAAGGGGACGGTCGACCGGACAGTCGACCGAAGCCCAACGGCTCTTTGCCAGCAGGGCGACGGTCGACCGGCCCGGTCGACCGCCAAGCCTGCTGCAGCCTAACGGCTCTTTCCTCTTTGGGCAAGTCTGAAAATCTGTTTCTTCTTTCTTCTTTAACAGAGTTTTAGAGAGTTGTTGGGGGCCTTTTGCAGGTCAAATTAGGTGAAAAGAAAAGAGTTTTAACATATTCTCTCCTTATAAATAGAGGGCAATAGGTCTTTGTTATAGACTTAGAAAAATCCTCAAGTTTTCATTGTTTTCAAAGAGAAAAGGAAAAATTGTTTTAAAGCTTTCAATTCCAATCTTTTGAGCTAGTTTTTCAGTTGTGTTTGATTGCTAATATCACTCTACAACTGAAGTTTTCTCACCACACTTCATAGAGCCAAAATCCATTACTCATACTATAGTGAAGTTGTAAAATGAGTGAGAATTGTAAAAGTGTTTGAGAAAGAGTTTAGTGATCTTGTTGTGATCACTCTTGTTCTTGTGATTCTCTTCTTGTGGAGCAACCTCTAAGGTTGAGGTTCTTTTGTAAGGTGTGGAGCTCGGTGCTCGGTCTTCGGTAGACCAAATTGTAAGGCGTCCTCGGTGGATAGTGGAAACCCTTCACGGAGGTGAAGGCGGGGACTAGAGCGGTGGCTCGAACCTCGAAACAAATCATTTGTGTTTGCGATTGCCTTGCGTCAACTTGTTTTACATTTCTCTAGCTTTATATTGTCTTCAATTATTTGCTTGAGAACTAACCCTTTACTTGTGCAATTCTCTCTTGTTCATTTTACTTGTGATATTTATTGTGTGTATTTCATCATAGCATTTCATTCTTATCTTGTTCGATCAAATCTCATACAACACGGTTGCATTGCGCACCTCTAACCCATTCTAGGGGAATTGGGAGGACGGAGTTCAGAACTCTTCACCGGGTATTCGGCTCCTAGTCGTGTTTTGAGAGATCGTTGCATCACTCATATTTACTTAAGTTTAAAAAGATCATTAGATTAGCAATTACACCTATTCACCCCCCCTCTAGGTGTATTTCAGAGGTTCCCTGTGTAGGAGTCCTTTGTGGACGAGTTAGTGAAAATCCTTCTGTGTGAAGGCGGGGACGTAGAGCTGTGTGCTCGAACCTCGAAACATATCTGTGTGTTAGCGATTGATCCATTGACTCTTATTCTCTCTCTTTCTTTTACATTGTGCCTTGCATCATATCATATTGCTCATTCATATATTATATGCTTGGCTTGTTTGTATGTGCCTCATTTGTGTTTAACCACGAGAGCTTCATATAGCATCTCAACTCTTATTCAGAGGAATCAAGAGTTAGTCCAGAGCCATTCACCGGGAATTCGGCTACACTCGTTGGTTACACTAAGCGTGTTGCTATTTAGTTTTTAAATTCCGCATTTTGTTCATTAGATTAGCCGTACACTTATTCACCCCCTAGGTGTACTTACAATAAGCATGCATGTTCACATCATAATCAAATAAATGACTTTTTAAATTTAAATAATTATGAAATACATCTCAAGATACCTAGCACAACATTAATATCAAGTCTTTGGACAGTAATATTAACTTGTAAGTGGTACTCTCAGTGTAGCAATCAAATATTGACAATAAATGCTGTCAAATAACAACTTATTATTCACATGAAAATCTTATAATTGTCACTCATTTATCACCACAAGTGTATATGCAATTCGGCCAAATATTATCCTTCTTTTGAGCCGATTAATACTCGCATGAATTCACACACACACACACACAAACATCTTAACATTCTCATAAAGCTAATCTACACAAGAGAGGTCACTTTGGCGACATCTTGATTCA
>JAVJIF010034480.1:65000-67500 GCA_038442645.1 Agave tequilana
GTTAGTCGCAATACATTTTAATTATAAACTGCGACCTTAGTCGCAGTACATATGTTATGCCTACACAGAGATAGAGAATATTAGTAATCTGTTCCACAATTGATATTACATTAAAACGTAAAGGAGAAAGTAGATTTTTACCCAAGCTTCGCTCCGAAAGAATATGCTTTTTAATCCTTCTCCTTTCTCTAGATGCTGCATGTAGAAATGAATATATTCGCATCTAAATCTCTACTGAACAACATGTCCTCAATGTCATTCCTTGTAATCATGATTCCGTTGTCGGTATCCTGATACGCAGTAGAACTGCAAGATATTCAAAACAAAGTTAGTAATTAAATTGTTCTTATATAAATGTATAACAGTTTTTTGATATGAATTATAATAAAATTAATTAACTTACTCAGAGAAGGACTTGTCGAAGAAATTTTTTATAAGAGCTTGTTGATGGGGCTGCAGAATTCTGTATGCTGTGGTTTCGGTCAATTCTCTCGATTTTGGCTCAGTGGAGGAAATCTCTTTGTCGTCGAAACTAGCGGCAGAACTCACAGCCGCAGGCTGTGGAAGAGGATGTTCATTTATTTTCTTCTTCTGTTTTGGATAAACGAAGTCGGAGTCATCGCGATCTCTTTCAGCGTGCTTGCGTGCTTTGACTCCCCTTTCTATCGTTCCTTTAGAGTATTCCAAAACAGTTTCTTTTAAGGATTGCTTCTGAGGCGGAGTATGTTCTTGATTTTTTTCTTCAGAAGCTATATCTCTTTGGGTTTCTTGAATCATTTGAGTTATATTCAAAGAAAAACTTGGCATATCTTCCCCAGAAAATTTAAAATAGATTCAGAAGCCATGATTTCATCCTCTTCCAATTTTTTCTTCTTCTCCTCTTCAGCCTGCTTCTCCATCCGCTCCATCATTCTTTTGCGCTCCTTTTCCTCTTCACCCTTCCTTCTAATTTGCTCTTCCCCCATATTCCTCTTTTTCTCCCGCTTCTTCTTTAACTCCTCCAACAACTTCCTCCGCTTCTCCTTTTCCTGCTCCCCCTCTTCTTTCCTCCTCTTTTCCTTCTCCTTCTTCTCCTCTTCTTCTGATCCTCCTCTTCCGATCCTCCTCTTCCCTCCTCCTCTGCTCGTCTCTCCTTCTTTTCTCATTCTCCTCCTCTTCCCTCCTCCTCCTCTCCTGCCCCTCCTCTTCCCTCCTCCTCTCCTCCTTTTCCTGCTCCTCCTTTTCCTGCTCCCTTCTTCTCCTTCTCCTCTTCTTCCCTCATTCTCCTTTCATTCTCCTCCTCTTCCATTCTCCTCTTTTCCTTCTCTTTCTCCTCCAGTTCTCTCTTCCTCTCCTCCTTTTCCTTCTCTTCTTCCAATCTTCTTCTCTCATGCTCCTCCTCTTCCCTCTTCTTCTCCTTCTTCTTCTCTGCAGCAGCGGCTGCTCTCAGCAGCTCTTGTTCTTCTTCTTCTTTCACTTTTAATTTCGTCTGCTGCCTTTTTAGTTTTTTCTTCTCTCTTTTTCTCTCCTTTTTATTTTTAATTCAGCTTTAAGTCTGCTCTCAGTCTCCATTTTTTCAATTTTTTTTCAAGCTGAGAAACATATTCTCTCAAGTGCTGATTTTGAGATCTCAATTCTTTTATCTCTTCAGCTTGATCATCCCGTGTTGGTGGCAAATAACCTGTAAAAGATGGTTCTTGCTCACTCGTTTCAGCCGCTTCTGGCTCATTTTCCGTCGGGATGTCAGCTTCATTATATGTATGGCCTTCTTCTTCTTCTTCTTCTTCTTCATCATCTTCTTCTTCATCTTCTGCTTCTTCTTCTTCCTCCTCCTCTTCCCCTTCAACAAGAAGGCCAACCATATTTTTTTCAGCATTAGAGATGTTGGCCATTCGACTCAAAATCTGAAAATAACAGAAAAGATAAGTTTAAAATAAAACAATGAAATAATTATACTGCGACCATGGTCACATTAAGTATTTATGATAAGAATGTGACCATGGTCGCAGTATGTTTGTCCTGCACAAATTTATCTGCCAAGACATGCAGTTCAACACTGCGACCATGGTCGCATTTCATGTAAAAGGAATTTTCAGGAGAATGCGACCATGGTCGCACATTGTTTGTTAGGCACAAAACGAATTGCGAAAAGTGCAGCTCAATACTGCGACTATGGTCGCATTTTATTTGTACTGCACATAAAAAGAAGTCTAACTTACAATATTCCTGTCAATCTCATTTAGATCAACTTCAAGTAGAGATCTGCTAATATTTTGGAGGTCCCATCTTACTGCGCGTGGGATTATGTCCTCCAAACCAGACCTCGGCTCAAAAATAGGAGCCCTCTCACATAGCCAATACTGCAAAAATGGAAAATTAAATTAGTTTACACAAATATTCACAATTTTTTGGGTAAATTTCATACAATGTTGGTCAAATATGAGATTTGTACGTACAATAATTTGCACGGAGCATCCTTGCAGCTCGTACGTGGTGTGCCTGAAGATGTCCATTGACTCAA
>JAVJIF010034480.1:72500-128835 GCA_038442645.1 Agave tequilana
ATATATGTGATCAAAAATCAACACATGTTACAAACATGTAAACTTGTTTTTGAGATATAGAAATTCAATCTTGAAACAAAAATAAAACGTATTTTTCTAAAAACTATATTTTTAAATAAAAATCTAGTTTTTCCAAAACTAGTATAAATATAAAAACAAGCTATTGAAACTCAATTGAAGTCCAATGTGTTTGGATAAAATTCAATACATATATAAAATGATATAAACTTGTTTTTGATGAACTAAAATATATTTCTTAAAATAAAACATATTTTTAAAATACTAAACTTGTAAATAAAAATTCTTGTTTTTCTAAAACTCTCATAAATACAAAAAAAGTTTTTCAAACACATTTGAAGAACCAATGTGTATGAATAGAATCCAATTCACATTTAAAATAATATGAACTTATTTTTTATGAAATTAAACTCATGAATACCAAAACATAAACTTGTTAAATCGAAACCCAAAACTTGTCAAAATAAGCTTCTTTGAACAAATAAAGCTCTAATATATGTCGATAGAATTCAACATATATTCTAAGCGATAAAATTTATTATTCTAAGATATAAACTATATAAACATAAGATATTAGTTTAAAGCACATATAATCTTTTGCAAAGCAATATTGTTAAATTCAAGCTTTTTGAAGACCAAAATACCAAAATATTTGTTCTTGAAATTCAATATCAAACTTTTATGTGTGAGCTTGAGAAAATCAAAGCTAATCTATACCTTACATAAATCTAAACTTACAAACTCTAAACTCAAGTTTTCTTGAAGATCTTCTCCATGTAGACTTGATCCAAACTTGATTCCATTGAGTTAAACTCCTCCTTGAGTACTTGATATGTTCTTTATATTTGAGCTCTTGAATCAACATGTGTTAACTTGAAGAAGCTAAACACCAAGTAAAATCTTGATTGAATATCTGAAAGTTAAATAACATAAGGTCATTGGTACTATGACTACAAGAGTTAATCATTGTAAAAACTAGAGTGATGGGCTTTTGGGCCAAGAATCTCCCTCTTTTTGATGATGACAAAATTTGTGGAGTTATATATGCATAGAATTATGAAAAGCTTGTAAAAACTCCCTCTTAACTCATGCATAGCAAATAAACATGTAGATATTCACTAGACTCTCTCTAAACATAAAGCGCGCGCGCGTGCACACACACTAAATGTCTCTCCCTTTCATATCAATTTATCAACAATGGGCAAACACAAATATCGATTGTAAAATATTATAAAAATTAGTACCAATTGAAAATTAAAATCAATTTTAAGTTTGAAACAAATTTTGAAACCAACATAGATACCAATTTATAAAATAATTTTGATATCAATTGAAGGTTTAAATATGATACCAATTGAATAAATAATGAAAGTCAATGATATCAATTTGAAACTCTAAACAACTTGAAATATAGATACCAATTGTAATAATTGATACCAATAGAAAATAAAAAGAATTTTTAAAAGAAAATATTTTTCTCAAAAAGAATGAATAAATACCAATTTAAAATCAAAGAATTTCTCTCCTTTTAAAATAACCATAAAAGTAATGCATAAGCTTATAAAAATATACTAATTTATTTAATAAAATCAAGCTTAGTATGAAACTAAATGTACTATAGAAATATGTATGTACATTGCTAAGCATGCACAATCAATTAGATATGTATGATGCTAATTGTAAATTTAATACCACTTGAAATAAAAGGCATACATATATAGACAAATATAAATGAGTATACAATAATCAAATATCATGTGAATCATGTGTATAACTCATTGATAACACCAACCTACATGCACATGTCAAAAGAATAGTCATTAAATGTATATAAATGATCACCCTATTCTCCTACTAAGGATAGCATTTTCAAAAGTAATTATTTGAAAATAGTTGAGAATAGTATGAAAATAACATGAAATTAACTTAAGCATGAAACCATTGATGTCAAGTAAAACCAATTGAAGTCAATTATACAATTTTGAACATGGTAGTATTTTCAAAAAAAACTAATTTAAAATAGTTTTGAAAACTAGTTCAAAATTCTTTAAACATGAAACAAATCACACATCTCATAAAACAACCATATTACACAAGAACTATTACTCAAAATCTATACAGTATATACATGCTCATGAATTATAAAATCATGAGTAAACAAAACGGGTAAGTGAATAAGGATCATGTAAAAATCATATCCATGAAGTTAAGATTAATAAAACTCTAAATAACTTATCAAAACACATATGAAATTCTTTTAAAACTTTAACCTATAGGAAACTTAGTTTGTAAAGACATGAGGACACAAATCAAGAATATTTTTTTAAACAACATGATATCAAGATTAGTGGAGGCAATAAACTCAAACCGTCAAATATTTTTACCAACAAGATATTCAAGAATCATATAGAAGATGTAAGATAAATTTGAAGGTATATGTAAATTTCATTAAAACTAGAATATATATATATATTCAAACATAAATTGAGTACACAATAGAGTATATGATAAACAAATCAAGCTTCTCAAGGATACAATATGTATATCACATAGTTTTAATAAGATTTACAAATTCATTATATTACTAGTAAAATAATCTCATAAAAGATGAAATGTGTAATTTTCAAGAAATTTATTCAAAAACAAATGCGTTTTTAAAATAAAAGAGTACATGCATAAATGCAAGAATCATCAAAAGTAGGACATATAAGTATAATCATATAAGGATTGAGTAAACAAATGAAATAAAAAATGTATAGCATGAAGATCAAGTGTATCTATGTATATCACAAGTGTTGGGATTTGGGTCGAACAAATAGTCTCACATCGGTTGACATGGGGATGGTCTTGGGTATATAAGAATTTGAGCAACTCTACCTAAAAATCTAGTCTTTTGGGATGGTGCCCTGAGTCCTTACAAATGGTATCGAGTGATGACTAGCAAGACGACCACGACAACCAAGTTCGAGATGGAGAAATTCGATGGGAAGTCCAACTTCTTATTATGGAAGATGCGAGTAACATTGTTCTGAAGGAGGGCACACACAATACCCTACTTGGTATTAAGAAGAAGCCATCGAAGATGGAGGATGATAAGTGGAATGACATCGACTTTCGCGCAAAGGCGACAATCATATTATGCCTATCAGATGAGGTCTTTCACAACGTGATGAACGAAAAGACAACTGCTGGTCTTTGGTGTAGGCTGGAGAGCCTTTACATGACGAAGAGTTTGTCGAACAAGCTCTTCTTGAAGAAGCAGTTATATAGCCTTCGGATGAAAGAAGGTATGTCTATTCCACAACATCTCAATACTTTTAATAGGATTTTAAGCGACTTGTTAGCTCTAGAGGCTAAGCTAGAAGAAGAAGATAATGCTCTTCTGTTACTCTCTTCTCTTCCATCAAGTTTTGACCACTTGGCAACCACCATCATGTATGGTAAGGAGACCTGAAAGATATGCGAATGATATGCTAATTGTATGTAAGGAGACCTGAGTGATGATCTGACATATTTGCTGTTATATGTGAATGATATGCTGATTGCTGCGAGAAACAAGATACATGTTCAGAAGCTTAAAGCTCAGTTTAAGAAGGAATTTGACATGAAGGATTTGGGATAAGCCAAGAAGATCTTAGGTATGGAGATCTCTTGAGACAGAGGCTCACGTAGATTTTGGCTATCCCAGGAGAACTACGTTCTAAAGGTGTTGGAGAGATTCAGTATGGCAGAAGCAAGACCAGTCACAACTCCTTTGGTAGGTCACTTCAAAATATCCTCCAAGTAGTGTCCACAATCACCAGAAGAGGAGGAGAAGATGTCTCGAGTACCATATGCTAGTGCGGTGAGATCAGTCATGTATGTTATGGTCTGCACTAGGCCTGACTTAGCTTATGCAGTTAGTATAGTAAGTAGGTTCATGTCAAATTCAGGAAAGCAATATTGGGAAGCAGTGAATAGGTGCTATGATATCTACGAGGGACTACGAGACTAGCCTTGGTGTTTTAGAGATTGAAAATGGGGAAGCTTAGGCTACTATAAGGCTCTGTTGATGCAGATTATGCAGGAGATCTTGATCAACGAAGATCTACGATGGGCTATGTGTTCACAGTAGTTGAGTGCATCACTAGTTGGAAGGCAGAGTTGCAAAATATAATTGTTGTTTCAATGAAAGAGGTGGAATACATGACTGCAATTGAGGCATCAAAAGAAGCTTTGTGGTTAAAAAGATTGGTTGAGACATTTAATATCATACAGGATTCAGTTCGGGTTCATTTTGACAGCCAGAGTGACCATTCATCTCGCTAAGAATCACAGGTATCACAAGCGAACAAAGCACATTGATGTGAAATATCGCAAGATACGTCAGTAGATCGTGGATGATAAGGTGATCAATTTAGTAAAGATTAGCACGAAGAAGAATCTAGCAGATATGATGATGAAGACCATCCCAATAGAGAAGTTTAGAGCATCTCTGAACTTCATCAAGATTCTCCAAAGGTAAAGTGGCAACGGGCTCTTGGGCGGGAGCCATGTGAAGTCACAAAAAGGGAGAGAAAGGAAGGCGAATGGAGCAGAGGCCAATTTTTACGGAGGGACTCAATGAACATGAGTCAAGATAGAGATTATTAGTATTTGGAGTGCTTTATATTCATTAGAGAAGAATTCAGGTTCTGATAGTTTCCTAATACAGATCTGTTCTCATATTCATTGGAGAAGAATTTAGGTTTTGACAGTTTTCTAATACAGATCTGTCTTCTGTTTTGATTTGGATACGGGTTTCCTATTTCTCTGAGGAGGTGCTGATTTGAGTTCGTGTTGGATTAGGATCATCTTAGGTGCCTATATAAACCCCTTGAGGGTGGCCTTTTGAAGGTGTGTCAAGAATTCAAGAGAAATTCTAAAATTCCACCATTGAGAGTTGTAAGAGAGAGATCTTCTTGTAACTCTTGTATTTTCTTCTCTAACATCAATAAAGATTTCTCTTCTCCTCTCCGTGGACGTAGGCACATTACCGAACCACGTTAAATCTTGTGTTCCTTGGTCGTGTGGTGATTGTTTTCCGTTGAAATTCAATAAAGGGAAAACTTACAAAAAGGATCGAGGAGCGAAATTACAAGTATTTCTTTACAGAAAGAAAAAAAATTACAAGTAGATCTCCTCTGAGATTTCTGGGGAAGTGTGCCGGTGGGAGTCTGATCAGCACGTGACCACTTTGTCCCATTGACGATGCGAGCGATCGATCTTCGAATGCTATTGCCTGGGAATTGCTTCTCGCCTGGTTCTGGAGATTCCTTGAGAGGGAGGAAGATCTTAGGGTATTAGCACCCTGAATTGATCCTTTTAGGATTAGAGAAGCGATTCTCTGAATTCTTGAAAGCGAGAGAGTAGATCTCTTGTTGGCTTAAGCTTTGAAGCCACCAAAGAAGCTTATGCTCTTGAAAAAGCCTCTTGGACTTGAACCTTTTCGAGACTTAGACCTAAATTTCTTCAAAGTCCCTGAGCCTAGCCTACTAGTGGGCTATTTATAGGCTCAATAGGGAGTTATGATAATTGCCTCCTCTTAATGAGGGATCATGGGTGTAACTACCCATTAATTCTCCCTTAATTGGCTCCTCTTAATGAGGGATCATGGGTGTAACTACCCATTAATTCCCCTTAATTGGCTCCTCTTAATGAGGGATCATGGGTGTAACTACCCATTAATTCTCCCCACTAACTTAATGGGGCGGTTACTTTCCTCATGCGGAGCTAGCCTCGGGAGAAGCTATCAAGAAAGTTTCCGGAGAAGTTAGAATTAGCTTCAGAAGAAGTTGTAAGTTAGCCCTCTGTAGAGCTATGAAAAGCTTCATGCGAAGCTATCAAGAAAGCTTCCGGCGAAGCTAGAATTAGCTTCAGACAAAGCTGTAAGTTAGCTCTCTGTGGAGCTATGAAGAGCTTCATGCGAAGCTATCAAGAAAGCTTTCGGCTAAGCTAGAATTAGCTTTTAGAGAAGCAAGAATTAGCTTCAGACGAAGCTGTAAGTTAGCTCTCTGTGGAGCTATGAAGAGCTTCATGCGAAGCTATCAAGAAAGCTTCCGGCTAAGCTAGAATTAGCTTCCGGAGAAGTTAGAATTAGCTTCAGATGAAGCTATAAGTTAGCTCTCTGTGGAGCTATGAAGAGCTTCATGCGAAGCTATCAAGAAAGCTTTCGGCGAAGGTAGAATTAGCTTCGGGAGAAGCTGTAAGTTAGCTCTCTGTGGAGCTATGAAAAACATCATGCGAAGTTATCAAGAAAGCTTCCGGCGAAGCTAGAATTAGCTTCTGGAGAAGCTAGAATTAGCTTCAGACGAAGTTGTAAGTTAGCTCTCTGTAGAGCTATGAAGAGCTTCATGCGAAACTATCAAGAAAGCTTCCGACTAAGCTAGAATTAGCTTCCGGAGAAGCTAGAATTAGCTTCAGACGAAGTTGTAAGTTAGCTCTCTGTGGAGCTATGAAGAGCTTCATACGAAACTATCAAGAAAGCTTTCGGCTAAGCTACAATTAGCTTCCGGAGAAGCTAGAATTAGCTTCAGATGAAGTTATAAGTTAACTCTCTATGGAGCTATGAAGAGCTCATGCGAAGCTATCAAGAAAGCTTCCGGCGAAGATAGAATTAGCTTCGAGAGAAGCTGTAAGTTAGCTCTCTGTGGAGATATGAAAAGCTTCATGCGAAGCTATCAAGAAAGCATCTGGCGAAGCTAGAATTAGCTTCTGGAGAAGCTAGAATTAGCTTCCGACGAAGCTGTAAGTTAGCTCTCTGTGGAGCTATGAAGAGCTTCATGCGAAGCAATCAAGAAAGCTTCCAGCGAAGCTAGAATTAGCTTTCAGAGAAGTTAGAATTAGCTTCAGACGAAGCTGTAAGTTAGCTCTCTGTGGAACTATGAAGAGCTTCATGCGAAGCTATCAAGAAAGTTTTCGGCTAAGCTAGAATTAGCTTCCGGAGAAGCTAGAATTAGCTTCAGACGAAGCTGTAAGTTAGCTCTCTGTGGAGCTATGTAGAGCTTCATGTGAAGCTATCAAGAAAGCTTCTGGCTAAGCTAGAATTAGCTTCCGGAGAAGTTAGAATTAGCTTCAGCCGAAGTTGTAAGTTAGCTCTCTGTGGAGCTATGAAGATGAATCTAGACAAATTTAGCCTCTCAGGCGAGGCTATCCCCTTAGGCTCATGCGATGCTAAATGTTCAGCTAACTTAGCATCTTAGGCCTGCTTAGGTCTCTTCAAAGACAATCTTGACTTACTGTCTCTTCACTGAATCAGTAGAGTTAAAGTCGCTGATTTGTCCCTTAGAGATGGGCAAAAACTGGTCGTCAGCTTGTCTGTGACTTATCTTTTATAAATGCCGTCAAGTTAGACATCGTTCAGACCAGTTGGAAAGCTGTCTGAGAGTTTGTCTTTTTTGAGTGTCAACAAGACCCCCTTCAAAGTTTTCGTAAATCCGCAATGGGATGGTTCGGATTTTGAAATACTTTGAATTGCCTCGGGTGTTCAAAAGGGAGAACATTCACCAAGTAGAATTCCCTAAAGAAATTAGAACTATGACTAAAAATTATTCAGAGGTTAGGAACATGATAAAATCAGTTTGAGTATGAGAAATTACTGGGAATAAAAGGGAGCAGATCTAGAAATCTGTCTGTTCAGAGGTAATGTGGACATAACAAGTTCAGATTGCTAGAAAAGAGGGTTCGCTGTTCAGAGGTGATAAACTGGACATAACAGCGAAAAGAGTCCTTACCAGACTAAAAGTTAGAGCTGGATATCCATGAGTTCAGAGGTGACAAACTGGACATAACTGATTAGGAATCACTAGACACGAAGCCTTGTCGTTCAGAGGTGACAAACTTGACATAACGACAAAGAAGGGTGAGATTGGAATTCATTGGTTCAGAGGTGATAAACTGGACATAACCGATTAGAAATTATCAAATTCGGAGTGTTTACTGTTCAGAGGTGACAAACTGGACATAATAGTAAACAAAAAGGGGAGACTTGACTATCTGTTGGTTCAGAGGTGATGAACTGGACATGACCGATTGAGAAGCCACTAAGCTTGAAATTTTGTCATACAGAGGTGATGATCTGGACATGATGACAAAATGGAGGTGAATCCGAATTTAGGGACCCATCTATTCAGAGGTGATAAAATGGACATGATAGACTAAGACACACTAAACTCTGAATCCGCTGCCAAAGGTAGTCGCATTAACTTAGCAGCTAGCCCACTAGGGACTGCAAGGGTGAATTGGATCTGGGCACCCGTCGGTTCAGAGGTAATATGAACATGACCAACCAAGAGACATCAGGCTCACAATTCGTTGTTCAGAGGCAGTCGTATTAACATGACAGCAATAACTCCCAGCCCTGACGGGGAAAGGAAAACCAAGTTATGGACTCGTCTGTTCAAAAGTGATAAACTGGACATGATAGTTAGAGTACCATAAAAGGGGAGGGATCTAGGCATCCGTCGGTTCAAAGGTAATTTGGACATAACCGATTGGAAATTGCTAGACTAAAAGCCCTGCATTCAGACGTGGCGAACTGGACATAACGGCAAAGGAGTAGTCCCTACTAGACTGGAAGATGAGACTTGATTATCTGTTGGGTCAGAAGTAACATGGACATAACCGATTAAGAAGCCACCAAGCTCGGGATTTTTACCGTTCAGATGTGACAAGCTAAATGTGACGGTAAAAGAAATAATTCCACTGGAAGAAATAAGACTTGATCATAAACTCCGTGGGGAAATTGATATCTTCTTCGAGTGTTATTTGAAAGAAATTGCCAGAGGTATATTGTTAACGTGACAACCAAGAAAAGTCCATTGAGGACTGAAAAGGAAAATAATAGACTTCGAGGAGAGTCTACCAGAAACTCGCTGGGGAGTTAGAAAATGAATCCCATAAGAGATTATATGTCAGAGGTAATCATTAACGTGACAAAAAGAACTCCATGGGGATTCGATAGGGAAATGATTATTCCCTAAAAAGTTATCAGAGGTAATCATTAATGTAACAATCAAATTTTTTGCTGGGAAATTTGAAAGGAGATCTTGTCAGAAGTAATCGTGTCAGCTTCTTCGCTTGGGGATTTATTAATCAACCTGTCAGAGGTATGATGTTAACTTGATAAGAATTCATTTACTGTTAAAGGTGTTTGAACATAACAGCAATTTGAGTGGACCTGTCATTCTATTGAAGAGAATGACAAGTGGAGTTTGATCTGCTAGGGATACTAACAAGAACCGCCAGGAAAAAATTTTACTGTAAGAGGCGTGACCTTTAAGCATGACAGTTTTGATCTATTATTGGGAAAAAGAAAACAGCCTTTTCTGGTCCTACCATTCCATAGACGGGAATTGGTAGGGGACTTTGGTGGGAAAAGCGGGATCAGGTCCCTTAGGATTTTTAGCAAATCCTTAGCTGTCAACGGATTTGGTATGCCTTTACCAACTACCGTTTGAGTTGGGCTAGCCATGCTATTCCCCTCAGCATGATGAGTTATTGAGGATTTTATATTGGGCTTAAAAGTTAATGTTTTCCTCTAGCCTTATTCACCGAAGGCTTCAGATCGTGTCACATGAAGTGAACATTTCTGTATTCCATTGGTGACCTCTAAAATCTCGCTGGGGATTAAAGAGTTAAGTCTAAACTTCATGGGGAATTTTTCGGGTAGATTGACATTCCTCGTGGAGTGTCACCTTTTGTTCATAAAGACTCTGATTCTCAGCTGATCATCGTGTCTAGATATGGAGTACAAACTTCATAGGAAATATATCGAGTAAGTCGAGATTCCTCGTGGAGTTTCACTTTTATTCATCATAATCAAGACTTTAGTCACAGCTGGTTATCGAATCTGAACATGAATGTGGAAACATTAGAAAGGTCCTGTAAAGATGCATCACGAACCTTCTTCGATGAATTTGACTCATTCAAGATCATCGTGAAGCTGAATTGATTTGCCAAAAGAAGAATGCCGAGATGGTTGAAATTGATTCCCCTTGTGGAAAAGAACTCCTTGAGGAGATGAAACAATCAAACGAGTCCGACTTGATGATCAGAGGTGTAATGTTAACATGATCATGTATAATACTTCTTTGATCAGAGGTATAGTGTTAACATGATCATGAATAGCACTTGTCGTTGATTGGCGTCAGGAGCGTGTCACCGCTAGGCGATAAGCTCCACTCGAGTAGACTGCCTCTACTACGAAAGGTTGTCCTCATTTGGTTGGTGGAATGATATATTCCAACCCCCTGCACGTTTTTTGACGTTGTTGGCTGTTGTGTCTCATCGGGGTCTGGTTATACTGTCGCAAGTATTTTCCAGACCTAGTGCTTGTCGGCTATCAAATAGCGGTTGAGACGGTTGTCTCCTCTTCAGAGCTGCTGAAAGGAGTTGCTGGTGTGGTGTCATCTGCTGCGAGAGACATTGCAAGACTTGCCTTTAGCTTTGGACTGGCTTGAGTCCCATTACTTTAGCCGTTGATGAGATAAGACCCATGGCTTTTGAAAGTAGAGTTAACTACCTTCATACTCCCTTTCAGGATAGGAGTTAGGCAGTGGCCTTTTTATGTTCCGACTTTAGAGTTAAAACACCTGCTTCAATCAGTGCTTAGATTTTGTCCGTAAGGACATTGCACCTGCAAGTAGGATGATGAACCATCCTATGGAAAAGACAATAGTTGGGATCGTTCGTTTGTCCCACTTTATCTGGGCGTCTAACCTCTGGCAACTTGAGCTTGTTGCTTTTGTTGAGTAAGTGAAAAAATGTCACCACATGCTCATCTTTGAAGGAGTATTGTCTTTGATACTCCAAAGTTTTGTTGGAATTACCCTTCTTTGATCGAGTTCCTCTATATACTTCCAATGCTGATGAATCAGAAGATTCAGCCGTGTCATAACTTTTGCTGTTGATTCCCCACCTGCTTTTAGGGATCTCAAACTTTTTAGCTGATTTTTTAGCTATCTCGGCTTGTTCGATAAGCTCCTTCCAAGTGTGGGCTTTGACGGCGCCCATGCGAACTTCCACTTTGTCGAGGAAGTTATGGCTACACGTCTGAAGCAACATAGGCAAAGGCATACCTGCAGGGCACATGAGAGAAAGATTGTGGAATCTCTCTATGTAATCCCGTACAGATTCTCCTTCTTTCTAGACTGCCAAAAGGAGTGTGTCCATGGTCACCTCGGTATCATCCTCGTAGAATCGGGAGAGGAATCGGGTTTTCAAGTAGAGCCAGGAATTGATAGAGTTCGCGGGAAGACTCCTAAACCAATCAAAGGCTACCCCCTTCAGGGTACCAATGAACAGTCTGGCCATGATAGCATCATTACCTACTACATTACCGGTTTGCGATCGGAAGTAGTAAATATGCTAATTTGGCAAGCTATTGCCATCATACGAGTGCAACGTTGGTGGCTTGAACTTTGGCGGATATGGGACTAAATCCCATTCCAAGGGGTAAGGACGGACTGCCCCTACTTTCTTCAGTTCATCCCTTTGGGTTAGGGATGCATCTGAGCCTGAATGCATTTGATCACTTCGGCATCGATTGAAGAGCCCTCCTTTGAATGATCAGTCTTGGGAGGTTCATTATTATTGTTCTCTTCATTTTTGTGATTACTACTGGTTTTATTATCATTCTTTCGACTTGTTAGGAGTTGAACCAATATTTGCTGGATGTTGTCCAAGGCTTCTTGCTAGGCCTTGGAAGTCTGCTCCTGTGCCTCCATGCGATGACGGAGATCATCATTGTTGTTGTTATCAGTCATGTTGGCTGATACAAACCTTGCCTGTACAGAGCTGATGGCGGCGGAGGAAGCGTAGCCGCTAGCTTCTTCTTCATCGTCGGACCATTGGAATTGGTGTCTCAATGGCTTTGGAAATATAGCTTCTGTGGAAGAAGGTTGTCCATAATTACAGGGTATTGTATCTTGGAGGGCACCATTTTGTTCGACCAGAACCTGACCTAAGCCGGGGCTATATTCGGGCCCTGGAGAACTGAATGAGGGAGTGCGAACCCCCTGTTTCTTTCTTTGAGATCGTAGTAGATCCCTTCCTCTACTTATCATGTTGACAGAGGCAGCTGCGAGGTGAGGCACCTTCACTGTCTTCTTCTTTCGAGACTTGAGTTTCTCAGAAGTTTGAACTGACAGTCGATTGAACACCAATTGCTGGCTTAGAGGAGAAGTTGTGGAGATTGGTCCCAAACAACAGTGGACGGAATGTATCGTCACAGGTTGACACCTCGCTTGTCCGCACTGGGATGGCGAGATGTGAACTAACTCTTCGGAGCGGAGGTTCCACTTGTTGTTCAGATAACCCTGCAAGTCTGTGTTACCTGGATCCAACTGATCCAACACGAAGACTCGGGAAAACTGAATGTTAGCCCGCTCGGGTTGAGAAACCCTGAGCTTAGCCCTAAAAGCTTTCTTTTTTGTGATAGGCGATGTTAGGATAGTTTCGCCTGAAAGAGTAGCTTCGCAAGACGAAACTACTGTTTTAGCTCTGCCTTTGAAGGTGAGCTTAGCTCTGTTGCGCGGAGTTTTTCCTGTGAGCGAGGTTGAAATAGCCTCGCTGTTAGCACTCAATGGTGCTTCATTTTTAACCTCGCGGCTAAGATCCTTAGCACTTAGTGCTTTAGTTCTAGCCTCACGACTACGAACTTTTTTAGCACTTAGTGCTATCAGTGGGAGCGACGCTGAATCAACAACGCTTTTAGCACATAGAAGTGCTTTAGCCTTAGCCTCGCGAGACAGGCGAGGCTGAACTCTACAAAGAGTTGAATTAGCTTCAGGTGATGAAGCTATCTGAGCATTTAGTGCTTTGGTTCTGCCGCTAGCGGTGCACCTAGCACTTCCTAATGGTGCTGATGATGTAAGCGGGGCTGTAATAGCCTTGCTGTTAGCACAAAGTGCTTTAGCTTTAGCCTCGCGGGACAGACGGAGCTTAGCTCTGTGAAGAGCTGAAATAGTCTTACAGTCAGAGACTATTTTAGCTTTGTAGGAAGCTAAATCAAGAGATCTATCTCTAGCCTCGCATGAGACTAAATGTTTTGCAATCCACATAACCTTAGCAGAGGCTGTTTTAGGTTCACAAGGAACCTTTATAGTTTCGCACACAATGTTAACATACTGGCGCGAGGCTATGTTAGTCTCTGCTGAGACTGTGCTAGACTCGCATAGAGTCTATTTAGTTTCGTATGAGACTGTAATAGGCTTGCAGAGAGCCTTATTTGTCTCAACAGAGACTTGCTTCCAAGAGTTAGCTAGAGGGGCTCTGGCTGTGCCGACCTCCCTTTGCTTGCGCACATGTAGGGGACTTGTACTACCCCCAGAGAGAAGTTGTTCAAACCTCTCTTGGTCAAAGTGAATGACCAACGTCTCAGCAATAGACTCGAAGGTCTGATCGTCGCATTGCGATACTTGATTCTCAGCAGTGGAGAATACGATCCCCAGCCATCTTATTTTCCGTTGAAATTCAATAAAGGGAAAACTTACAAAAAAGGGTCGAGGAGCGAAATTACAAGTATTTCTTTATAGAAAGAAAAGAAAATTACAAGTAAATCTCCTCTGAGATTTCTGGGAAAGTATGCCCGTGGGAGTCTGATCAGCGCGCGACCACTTTGTCCCATTGACGATGCGAGCGATCGATCTTCGAATGCTATTGCTAGGGAATTCCTTCTCTCCTTGTTCCAGAGATTCCTTGAGAGAGAGGAAGATCTTAGGGTATTAGCAGCCTGAATTGATCCTTTTAGGATTAGAGAAGTAATTCTCTGAATTCTTGAAAGTGAGAGAGTAGATCTCTTGTTGGCTTAAGCTTTGAAGCCACCAAATAAGCTTATGCTCTTCAAAAAGCCTCTTGGACTTGAACCTTTTTAAGACTTGGACCTGAATTTCTTCAAAGTCCCTGAGCCTAGCCTACTAGTGGGCTATTTATAGGCTCAATAGGGTGTTATGATCCCCTTAATTGCCTCCTCTTAATGAGAGATCATGGGTATAACTACCCATTAATTCTCCCTTAATTGGCTCCTCTTAATGAGGGATCATGGGTGTAACTACCCATTAATTTCTCTCACTAACTTAGTGGGGCCGTTACTTTTCTCATGCGGAGCTAGCCTCAGGAGAAGCTATCAAGAAAGCTTCCGGAGAAGTTAGAATTAGCTTCAGGAGAAGTTGTAAGTTAGTTTTTTGTGGAGCTATGAAAAGCTTCATGCGAAGCTATCACGAAAGTTTCCGGTGAAGTTAGAATTAGCTTCTGAAGAAGCTAGAATTAGCTTCAGATGAAGATGTAAGTTAGCTCTCTGTGGAGTTATAAAGAGCTTCATGCGAAGCTATCAAGAAAGCTTCCGGCTAAGGTAGAATTAGCTTCCGGAGAAGTTAGAATTAGCTTCAGACGAAACTGTAAGTTAGCTCTCTGTGGAGCTATGAAGAGCTTCTTGCGAAGCTATCAAGAAAGCTTCCAGCTAAGTTAGAATTAGCTTCCGGAGAAGTTAGAATTAACTTCAGACGAAGCTATAAGTTAGCTTTCTGTGGAGTTATGAAGAGCTTCATGCGAAACTATCAAGAAAGCTTCCGGCGAAGGTAAAATTAGCTTCAGGAGAAGCTGTAAGTTAGCTCTCTGTGGAGCTATGAAAAGTTTCATGCGAAGCTATCAAGAAAGCTTCCGGTGAAGCTAGAATTAGCTTTAGACGAAGCTTTAAGTTAGCTCTCAGTGGAGCTATGAAGAGCTTCATGCGAAGCTAGAATTAGCTTCCGAAGAAGCTAGAATTAGCTTCAGACGAGGCTGTAAGTTAGCTCTCTTTGGAGCTATGAAGAGCTTCATGCGAAGCTATAAAGAAAGCTTCCGGCTAAGCTAGAATTAGCTTTCGGAGAAGCTAGAATTAGCTTCAGACGAAGCTATAAGTTAGCTTTCTGTGGAGTTATGAACAGCTTCATGCGAAGCTATCAAGAAAGCTTCCGGCTAAGCTAGAATTAGCTTCCGGAGAAGCTAAAATTAGCTTCAGGCGAAACTGTAAGTTAGCTCTCTGTGGAGTTATGAAGACGAATCTAGACAAACTTAGCCTCTCAGGCGAGGCTATCCCCTTGGGCTCATGCGATGCTAAATGTTGAGCTAACTTAGCATCTTAGGCCTACTTAGGTCTCTTCAAAGGCAATCTTGACTTACTGTCTGCTTCATTGGATCAGTAGAGTCCAAGTCGCTGATTTGTCCCTCAGAGATAGGCAAAAACTGGTCGTCAGCTTATCTGTGACTTGTCTTTTGTAAATACCAACAAGTTAGACATCGTTCAGACCGGTTGGAAAGCTGTCTGAGAGTTTGTCTTTTTTGAGTGTCAACAGTGATTGCTTGCTAGTGGTAAATCTTCCATGCTTCCGCTTTCGCTGCCGAGTCTTTAACTCGGTGTTTCTCTGTTATTTGATCAGTGATAGATCATCAACAAATTCAACACGCTTCCATGTATCAAGACTGATTTCTATTTTACGTACACCCAAACTACCATTAGATACATTAATGTCAATCAAATAGTGTAGTCAAAACAAGAGTAGACTATGTAAATTGCTAAATAATTTTGTTTTTAATCAATTGCGCGTAGAATTTTATTGCTCCTTAAACCAGTTCTCTGGTACAATCTTTTCTTTAAATAATAATAAAAGAATTTTGCATGGACTTGATTTTAAAAAAAACATATTTTGAAATATAAGATGTAGCTTGGCGCAAGCAAAATTTGAATTCCAAAATTTTTTCTCATTGTAAAGAGATTTTACCACTGTGGTACAATGACACTTGCAACTTTTAAGTTTTGACAAATTTATTGCTTTATAAGCAACCAAGCTCTCAGGCAATTTTAACCAAGACAATGGGAGAACAATGGATCTCAGGTGTGCAGTCGGAGATAAAGGGTTTTCACCCTGAATCTGAAGCAGAAGAATGGAAGAAGAAATCCATCTACAAGGTCCCAGAGCTCTTCGCCCAAGTCAAGAGAGAGGCTTATGTGCCCAAGCTCGCCTCGTTCGGCCCTTACCATCATGGCCACCCTCCCCTAATGCCCATGGAGCAACACAAGCGCCGAGCCCTCGTCCACTACCTTGCGAGAGGGAACAGCTCAGTGGAGGAGGTGGTGGAATCACTGAGGCAGCAGGTACAGCTGCTGATGGACTCGTACGATCACCTCAACAAGCAGTGGGCAACAAACAAGAACGAGTTCTTGGAGATGATGATTCTTGATGGCTGCTTCATTCTTGAGGTTATACTTATGCTCACCCCGTACTTCAATATGTATGACTGGAGAGACCCCGTCTTCTGCAAAGGTCATGTGTTGTTCCAGCTGATGAGGGACATCCTGCTGCTTGAGAACCAACTGCCTCTTTGTGTTCTCTCCACGTTGCTGGCTTTCGGAGGAGAGGAGGTAATTTGATTGATCGATTGACTTTAATTTCTCAGGTATCTAGACATTATCACTATGATTATTTTGTACAGGACTGATCCTTGGTGTTGTCTGCAGTACAAGTCTGCAGTTCGGAATAGATTTCATAAGTTGGGAAGCTGGGACAATCCAAAAAAAAAAAAAAAATCATAAATAACTAATCTGTACTAGCATGTGGACAACTAGACACGTTTTGTATAGAGCTACAATCAAGCCGAAAGCCAAGCTTTTAGGCTGCTCAAGTTTGCTCGACAGTTAAGCCCAGCCTAGAGAATTTGCTCAAATTTAGTTCCTTTAGTTCGTTTAGGTTATCAAACAAGACCGAACTCTCATGGAGCCTGAGCCAGGCCTCAAGCTTCTCGAGCCTAATTAATCCTAGGCAAACAATATTCCAATCATTTTTCACTGTATACTTTTCATATGAAACTTCAAATTTTGTTTCATTTAGGTTATCAAACGATATCTGAGGGAGCCCTACCAAAGGTTCGAGCTTATCGGGCAAAGAAAGTCGTAGGCAAGAAAAGTAGGCCACACTCCTCTTTCTCTATAAGCTTACCGAATCTTTCTATGAATGTGAAGGCAACAAGGTCCATGGGGTCTTAAGTGATGATGTAGGTGATGATAGATGTGTTATCCTCTGATAAAAATTGTAGTATGAATCTAGCAAGTAGAAGAAGCTTAGTCAATAATGCTAATCTTCCTTAATCTCCGGTTGATGAATTGTCTCGATTAGACAATGACACCCTCGAGATCGTACTAAAGGTGGACAGGACTGTGAAAATTCCTATGAGCACCTTCTTCACTGTTCATACTACGATAGGGAATCTCCTAGATCTCATAAGCCTTCTCGCCGTATATCACATATATAGCACTTTTCTGGAGGTACAGAGGGCTATATATAGGCCCTCTTATTTCCTAGTCCTCCAACACTAATTAAACTGGGATCAATCTTGGTCATCCGCTCTTCTGGCTAGCCAACTATGGTGCTCCACTTACAACGCTCCAAGCATTTTTTTTTTCTTGCACGGTTCCTCTGTTAAAAATACTAAGCTACGTTTAATTTTTAGGCTTATAGAAACTATTATATATTAGAGACTTTCTGAATACATATTCCATGTGAAACTATTTACTTGGGATATGACATACTCCACCAGTTTAGAGTATGGTGTCCTCACTATACTAATTAACATTTCACTAGGCGATGTGAGATTTTAGAAATAATCCCCATAGATTTTAGAGGTGGCTCTCACGGCTTAAGATGTGGCCCCTACGATATCCCTGTGTGGTATGGCGTTTTGCTCCATATAGCACTTACCTCCATGTGACACTTAGTTCGACACAATTATTACTGGAGTTGGCATTGATACCATTTGTAGTATCCTGAGTATATATTATTCTCAAGTTTTTTCTTAAAAAATACTACCTACAATTAAGTTTTGAATTCATGAGAACTATATATACTAGAGATTTTTTCCAAATACATATCCCACGTGGGACTATATGTTAGGATTGTGACTCGAATTCGTCGTGAAGGTAGATGAAGATTCAGAGATCAAAGAACAGACGTGCACGAAGAGTTGTGCACAGGATAAGTCGACTTATACTTTAATAGTCGACTTATGATCAGGTTAGTCGACTTATGTATGCAGTATAGTCGACTGATATTACAACAGAGAGTGAGGATCTCAGATTAGTCGACTTGTACATCAGTATAATCGACTAATATTTAGATTAGTCGACTTATATATCAGTATAGTCGACTAATGACAGTTCTGACAGTTTTCTTTTCTGGATATGTTCCCAGTTCGAGTTGGATTCGAGTTTCCTTTTTTTTTTCTCTGAGGAGGTGTTGTTCGGATTGATAGAGTTTGTGTAGGACTGGGATGGTCCTAATAAATAACTCCTTAAGAGGTAGCCTTCATTGTATTCAAGAATGAATCAAGAAAGTGAAAGATTCGTGAGAGAAGTTTTAGCTATAAGGGTTCGATGTTCTAGGCAGCCATCAAAGGTTTATAATCTTCTTAGCGAGAGGTGTAACTGTTTCTTATTGTACTCTCTCAAAGTTTCAACAAAATTTCTCCTCCTTCTCCCGTGGATGTACACACGATCTGTTTGATGAGTGAAACTATGTTAGATTGTGTGTTGGCTTTCTATACTTTAGAATGTCTCATATCTTTTTCTCATTGCTCGATGATCCTATCCTTCCGATGCGCCATCCCAGCGATTGGTATAAGAGCATATTGATCGTGGGGGCTATCACAATAATTGGTATCAGAGGAAGATCAACGTGAAGATGTCTGCAATCAAATTCGATATTTAGAAGTTCAATGGTATCATAAATGTCAGCAGGTGGAAGATTATGATGAACGCCATCCTGGCCCAGAGGGGGTTGAAGAAAGCACTATTCAGGAGGGAGAAAAAGCCTCAAAGCAAGAAGAAAGAAATTTGACAAGAGTTGGATGAGAAAGCCTTGACGGCTATTTAGCTTTGCTTGGCGGACGAAGTGTTGGATGAGTTTTCTTCAGAGAAAACAACATCCTCACTATGGGAGAAGCTTTAGGATCATTATCTGAAGAAATCGTTGGCGAATCGGTTGATTCTGAAGCAATTTCTCTTTCTTCTCTGCATGCATGAAGGTACACCTATCAAGTCTCACATTGAAGAAATTTTCTCTATTATCAATATTTAGATAAGATAGAGGTTAAGATAGAAGATGAGAATCAAGTACTTCTATTACTGTGTTCTTTACATTCTTCATACAAGAGATTTAGGGAAGCTATCATCTATGGAGGCAAATCAAATATAAAAGTCAATGAGGTCAAGGAGCATTTGCTCAATAAGGACAAAATTGTCAACCAGTTGACAAGTGAGTGTCATCATGATGATTTTGGGAAAGCTCACTTTACAAAAAAAAAGAGTAAGAATGAAAGTTTCACGGGTAATGCAAAACATAATAATCTGGTGTGCAACTGGTGTTACAAGAAGAAGCACATTAGAGCTGATTGTTGGACTCGCAAGAAGAAACAACAAGCTAATATCACTGAACTGGCTGAATGGGGTGAAGATAAGTATGACATTCTATCTGTTACAGACAGATTGGTAGGTAATAAAGATAGATGGATTATTGACTCTGATGTTCACAACATATCAGTTCCAATCAGAAGGTGTTCTCCTCATACACTTCGGTTCAAAGGGGAGAGGTCTTCATGGAGAATTCTACTGCGAGCAAGGTGATTGTCGTAGGAAAAATCCAGTTTTGTTCTCATAATGGATACACCACTACTCTTCAAGGCGTTCGTCATGTTCCAAATCAAGGTACAATCTCATCTCTCTTGAAGCCCTACATGGAGAAGGGTACAATTTCAGTTCTGAAGGTGATGTTTTGGAAGTTTTTAAAGATGCCTATGTGAAGTTTCAGGCCTAACGTGTCGATAATGTTTACATGTTGCGAAATCCGGAGGTTACAGTTGGTGGATTGCAGTTATCCTCAACTTCAATATTGGAGGTTATGGAACAACCAGAGACTACGATGGTTTTGAGCTCGGATGTTTAGTTTTAACCCAAAGGCCGATTGGGACTAGGCGATGCTGGCGCACAACAAAAAAGTCCATATCGTTACTCCTATGGTAGAGCAAATTCTCATAAACCTGTGTGGATCAAGGAGATCATTAGGTGATCAAGTTCAGGTCGGGCCTAAACTTGTTCGATCTAATCAAGTTGTGAACCCCATGAGCGGGTTATGGAGAAGAGGGAGTGAGATGGAGATGAATCAAGAGTAGTTCAATCGTGCATTGATGTGAGCACATAGAGCTTGATGGCTATTTTCTAACTTGGATGTATTCAAGTAAAGTGAGAGATTGTTAAGATTATGACTGGAATACATCGTGAAGGTAGACGGAGCTTCAAAGGTCAAAGAACAAACGTATACAAAGAGTTGTGCACAAGATAAGTCGACTTATACTTTGTATAGTTGACTTATGACCAGGTTGAAAGTGCACCTAGAGGGGGGGTGAATAGGTGTACTAGCTAATGTAGGGCAAATGATACAGAATTAAAACTATTTTGCAAACACACTATGTATAACCAAGAGTGACCCCGAATTCTCCGTGAAGGGCTCTGAAACTACTCCTCTAGATTCCTCTAGATTAAGAGTTGAGGTGCTTTAAAAGCTCTCTTGGTGGAACACAAGTGTGGGCACACAAACAATATCTAGCATGTATATGAATATCAACAAGTAATAACAATGTAAGATATAAGAGAGAGTTAAGAGAAAAGATCCAAACGCAAACACAAGGATATTCTTTGAGGTTCGAACCACTGCTCTACGTCCCCGCCTTTACACAGAAGGATTTTCACTAAGTCCACACAGGACCTTCCACAAAGAACCTCCACTGAGGAATTACAATTACAAACTTGGAGTACACAACTCCTCTCTCTTTCTCCTCTATACAAGAGGAAGGCACAAAGCCTAGCACAAAGCAAAAAAGAAATAAAACTTAGCGATCCAGTGATCACAAACTCTCTCTTGGTGATCTCAAAGGATCACAAACAATTTTTCTCACAAAAACAAGATCCTATAGATAGGAATAGAATTGATAACTCAAGTATGAGAAAACAAAATGTTTTGAAAAAGAAACAACAAAGAAAACGCTTGGGGAAAACTTCTAGATAGATTGAAATTTAAGAACAAAAACTAAAACTCCCAAAGCTTGATTTTTTTTTTATTTCCCAAAAACTTTGAAACAATAAAAAATAAGAGTTTTTAGCACAAAAACTTCTTTTAAAACTTGCTGAAAAACACTAGAGAAGATGAGAATTTTTGCTTTTAAAAATCTTGGTGAAAACAGCCCTCAAAGACCCATTTTTATAGGGGTCTGAAAATATAGCCGTTGGGGTCCAGAACATGTCAAAAGTGACCTGTCAGTCGACCGCCAACGGTCAGATTTCTGACCGTTGGGGTTGTCGGTCGACCGCCCCAAGGCAAACTACTTGTCGGTCGGTCGGGTGGTTGACCGAGACCAGAACCAGAGAGTGAACTCTCTGGTCGGTCGACCGCCCGGTCGACTGGGGCCAGATCCAGAGAGCAAGCTCTCTATAACGGTCGACCGCCTGGTCGACCGCTAAAGCCTGTGCACTTCTGTGCACGTCGGTCGACCGATCGGTCGACCAGTCGGTCGACCGTTAGCAGCTCAAACTAGGGTTTGAAAACTTGGTCTTTTAATACCTATAAAATCCCATAAAATCACATAAAATTCACAAAAATAAGTTCTTATAAATATTTGAAGAACAAATATGTGTGACTAAATTCAACATATATTTCAATCAATTTGAACTATTTTTGTGATATAGAGATTTAGCTTTAAACAAAAACGGTATTTTCCAAAAACCAAACTTCTAAAGGAAAATACGATTTTTCTATAAACTTGTACAAATACAAAAACAAGATATTTAAACTCATTTTGAAGCATAGTGTATATGGATAGAATCTAATACACATATAAAAGATATATCCATATTTTTGACATTAAATCCAAAACTAAGTTTTGTTAAAAACAAAACTCTATAACACATGAATAAGAATCATCAAAAAAAGTTTTTAGTCAATATGAAACATAGATGTATATGAATGAAATCTATTATACATTAAACATGTAAAACTTCTTTTGATTCTATCTATTCATGAAAACTAAAGATATGTTCTAGAAAATCTAAAACCGGTTAAACTGAAACCAATAAACTTTTGAACTTGTGTGTGTATACTTGAGCATATCAAGACTGATTAATCTTTATAAAAGATCTAAAATAAAACTAAACTAAACAAACCGAAGTCTTCTTTTAGAACTCCTTCTCCAAGCCGACTCGATCTAAACACGATCCAAAGAGCTTGACTCCAACCAAATGTTAGATGTGATCTTGACGCGCGAGCTCTTGAATCTACATGTGTTAGCTCCAAAACTGGCTTTGAATCCTTTGTTGAAGCTAATCACCAACTAAGATATTGATAATAACTGGAACTTATTAACCACAAGATCATTAGTAAACTAACCTTCATAAGTTAGTCATCTCAAAACTAAGGTGAAAGGTCTCTGTGTCAACACAGGTTAGTCAACTTATGCATGAAGTATAGTCGACTTTTATTGCAACAGAGAGTGAGAATATCAGATTAGTCGACTTATACATCAGTATAGTCGACTAATGTGCAGACTAGTCGACTAATGGCGTCTCTGGCAGTTTCCTTTTCTGGAAATATTTTCTTACTTGGTCTCTGAGCTATCTGTTGTATAAAACACATAAATAATAATCCATAAAAGAATATATAAATATTAAAAATCAACAAAAAAAATACTCCTATCAGTTCTTGTTTATACCAGACATATCCCTTACGATCAAGTCGATACTTATATGACTCCCTTTTCCTGATTATCTTTATTCTTCTTGTTCAGAGCCTATTAGAAACACAATTATTAAAATGACATTAAAATTTCAAATATGTTAATAATTATTGTACAATTCGATATATTGTACTAACCTGAAAATCTGCAGTAGAACACTGAAATACGAAGTTTTCTTAAACTTCTTGATCAATGAAGTCATATTCTTTCGGCAAATTTTCTACTAAACCTTTGCTGATGAATTCTGTTGTCAAATAATTTAAAAAAAAATTTCACCTTTGACCAGCCACCTTTATCATATCATGCTTTGACCTCTCATCTAGAATGAATACACTTTGCAATAATTAACAAAAACATTAATGCACTTAAAAAAGAATAAATCTAATATATATAGAACTTAAATTATTCTGATTTTTTTTTTGCCAAGATATTATCTCAGATCTTGTTCTTCAACTCTGTAGAAATAGCATGTCAATCCCTGATGTCAATAGGGACGTAATGACGAGCAACACATTCTTCTCAATATGCATGATATCAGGGAAGTGTCTCACAAACAAAAATTTTCAATATGGCAGATAAAAAAATATTGACCGCTTCTTCCACACATTCTTTTTAACTGTATTTTGCTTCACTTTTTCATATATTGTACTGAGTTTTTTCACCCGTTGATATACATGTTCACCGTTTAATGCCTTTGGAGCTTTTTCTTCTTCTGTAAATCCATTAAACGCTTTTTGTAGCCTCCAATAAATGTGGAGCATGGGCAAGAATCTCCGTGTACCAAGGTGTATTATTTTTCTCCCATACTTTAATTGACATTTCACATTGTACCCTGACAAGTTACCCTATGATGGAATTGATTGTCCAAAATAATATAGCTCGGAGATAGAAAAATTGTCGATTATGTGCATCAAATACTTCTACACCTCCTTCCAACATTACTTTAAGTCTTAATAAGCTTGTATATCCCTCCACACTTCTCTCCTATCCTGAAACTCCATCTCGAACTGAGTTTCCTTCCTTCAGCTTGTATATTACTTCACACTTCTCTCCTTCTAGGATTACGCTATCTTCTTAGCTATTTGTGACGACGCCTTATTGCACTTAGATCTGACATCCTTCTTCGTCAAGCACCCTGTGGATATTAGATTGTACCATGTCTCAGGGACATATCAGACCGCCTCCAGAGCATGCACCATCCCATCTCTACCTGTAATATTGACTATCTCAGTTCCGATAACCTCGCAAGCCGAGTCATCCAACATTTTGACAATCCCTTCTTCTTTTGTAACCAAGGAATTGAACAACTCCTTCTGGGAATATACATGAACCGTACTATCAGAATCAAATATTCAGCCTTTACCTTGAAAAGTGTTATCTTTAACATACGAAGCCATTAATACTTTGGTGATAACACCGCTCATTACTGTACCTGCCTCCGCAGCTTGCCCCTTCTTCTTCAACCACTATTGCTGATGCTCCCAGTTCTTCTTCCAGTGACCTTTCTGTTGACAAAAGTGACATGCCTTTGACGAACCGAACCTTTCTTTCCTCCTTTTTCCTTCTTTCTCATGGTCACCAAACCCGATCCTTCATGCTCTACTTGATTTGACCTTTTTCTGATTTCATTAAATAAGAGAGTTGACGTGACCTCCTCCAAAATAAGTGTTTTCTTACCGTAGAGCCTGGTGGTAATGATATGATCGTATGACTACGAAAGCGAACTGAGAAGTATCAACGCCTTGTCCTCCTCATTAATCTTCACATCAAAAGCTAGTAGCTCGTTGATGACCTTGTTGAAGAAGTTCAGATGCTCCAACACCGCTCTCCTTTCCATCACGCGTAACCCATATAGTTGTTTCTTCAAGTATGCTTGTTGGGGAGGCTCTTTATCATATACGATATTTCTAACCTTGACCACAAACTCGTAGTCATTCTTCATCCATCACGTTGTACATGACTCGCCTGCGAGACATAATTGGATCGTGCTTGTTGCTTTTAGATCCAACTTCTCCCAATCTTAATCTAACATACCTGCAGATTTTGCTGATTTTTCCTGCAAGGTCTTGTGAAGACCATGTTGCACCAGCAATGCCTTCACCCTTTTTTGTCATGTACCGAAGTTTTCTTTAGCATTGAATTTCTCGACCTCGAATTTGGTCGCAAAACTTTCAACTTTTGACATATCGCCTTATCGTCAACATTTATACTCTGATACCAATTGTTGTGTGACACAACAGCTTATGATACCAATTGTTGAGACCAATAATCGAATTATGACACCAACTGTTGTGCACGCCCAAGACTGTGATCGGCGTTGCTGAACTGTTGCAATATGTAATACTTGTAAAAGAAAACTACTATAGAGCAAACTAGAATACCAAGATAAAAGAGTAGAAAAGAACACGAGAATTTAACGTGGTTCGGCTCAAACTTGGCCTACATTCATGAGGAGAGAACTTGGGAGAGTTTTATTAATAAACTTGGTACAAGCACTACTACAAATGTGGAAAAAAGCGACGGCAATTACAGCGTCATTTCAGTAAACAAATGTTATATATGGGGCGTTGGCATTCTCGTAATTAATTGTCATCTGAGATAAATGTGGGACTCACATTTTACGCCGGTTATGATAAATAACTGACGCTAAATGTAAAAAGTAGGACTCATATTTTCTGGTCATAGTCAACAATTATTGTTGACAAAATTTTTGCTTTGGTTTTTAAAAAGAACGGACAGAAAAATTTAATATAGTGTCGGTTCTTTTGAAAATCGACGCGAAAACCGATAGACTTTTCACATCGGTTATTAATAACCGATGCGAAAAGTCCCCTGACTTTCACATCAGTTATTAAGAACCGACGCTAAAAGTCGACTTTTCGCGTCGGTTCTATAACAGAATCGACACGAAAAGTCTGTTTCAGAACTGACTTGAAAAGTCTGTTTGTTATTTTTGTTATTTTCATAACCGACGTGTTTGCCTTTTCTCCTGCCACATCAACAATCCTCGTGCTCTTCTTTCTCTTTTCATCATCCCCTCGTTCTTCTTCTCCTCCATCAACTCCTCTCCCCAGTGTTCCTCTTCACCATCTTTAACCATCATCTGTTGCAAGTTCGTCTTCCCCGTAAACCCCTGCCCTCATTAGATCGAGCCATCCTCAAATCGCACCACCTCTGTACTCCCCAGACGCCAGCAACGTCATCCACATCTGCCCACTCTCGCCTTTACCTCTCTCTTCTTCCCAGCCAGCTCAAGTTCGTGCCTTCCTCACCTTCATCATCTCCTCTTGGTGATCGACATCGAGTCCAGATCCAGCCGATCGAGTTCAGATCCTGCTCCTTTCCGTGTCCTTCTCCTCTCCAACAAGCTCTCCTCCAGTTTGTGGTCTCGATAGTGATCCTCCAGCCATGAGTCTAGATCCTACACCTCGAGTTCGCAGTCTCGATGGTGGTTCACTCGCTTCTCATCGAAGGATTGTTCTGGCCTACGTCGATGGTGATCTCGATGGTGGTCTCACTGGAACTCTTGGAGGACAAGCAAGTAGTCTCGATGGAGATCCACTTGCTCGTGGACGCTCGTGGAATGGCTTATCAGAGGACTGCTAATAATGGAATGGCTCGTTGGAGGACTGCTCGTCGTGGACTGCATCGGGGAGGGGAGGGGCATTTTGGGAAGAGTTTCAGCATTGAAGGGAGGGACATTTCGGGAAAAGTTTCAGTGGGGAGGGGAGGGACATTTCCAAGAGAATTTTTAAAAAAAAAAATTAGATTCCTCTTCGGCTATATAAAATAACCGATGCGAAATGTCTTCTTTTCGTGTCGATTAAAAAGCAACGTGAAACATCTGACTTTTCGCATCTGCTGGACATCGGTCATAAAAACTGACGTTGTTTAGACGCGAATTTCCTTTCTGCAGTAGTGAAGAGATCCAATTTTTTCCTTGATTCCCATAAGAGTATTCGTCTTTCCCCTGAATCCCACAAGATTACAACAGTATACCTTCTCTATGCACCATCACCTTCCTCTCTCTCTTCTTGGCTTCCTCACTTTCCTTCGTGTTTTAATCTACTAGGTTACAACCTTGTTTATAGGATTTTACAATACAAATTCTATTCGAACTATGAGATGATCTTGACTGTCAGATGCTTGAAGAACTTGATCAATCTTTGTAGGAGTTGATCTCCTTGATCTAGAAGAATTCTAGACCCTTTTAAACTTTAAAAACAAATTTTTATTGAATAGAACCTGAATCCTATTCGAACTTCACTAATAAAGGAAACTCGCACCGTCCTCTGTTCACGCTTCAGAATAGCAGGCTAGTCAACTAGTCTTTCAGATTAGTTGACTGGTTCTCAGACTACTTGACATATAAGACTTATAAGTCGACTAACTGTAAACACTCCTTCTCTGTGTCTGTCCAATCGACTGGCCAGTCGACTATATAGTCAACTAATCTGACTCTGCTGGATTTTCTTTTTCTACTTCAAGCTTTCGTCTTCTCCAATTCGATTGAATCTTCTTAGGCCACCATCTCTTCTTGAAAACAAGGCAAAATCCCAACAGAGATTTAAGTCTTGCTTGCGCCAGGCTATGACCTATATTTCAAAAAAAAAAAAAAGATATCCTTGTCTATTATTCAGAGAGAAATACAGTTTTAACATCCATTAGGATAAATTCAAAATTCATGCAACCGAGCAACACCAAAATTATAAATTAATGTCCTATAAAACATTCATTGCCAAATTGGTGTAAGAGGAATAAAAGTCTATTTCTTCTCTTATTTCAATTTTCTTATTAAATCTTAAACGCCCATACCAAATTTCTAATAAAAGAAGATTATGGGCAAGAAATTCCCTTTGTACCTAAAAATATGGAACAAAGTATGAGACAGATAAAAGGCCACCCTATTGACCACTGATGTTGGCTCGGATCTAAAGAAATTAAAATGTTATATTAGAACACTTTATGGTCTGTCTAGAAGTTTGTGCACTATTTTGGGTTCGGTTCTTGCGTGTGAGCCACACACACATATTATAAGAGGGTCAATTCTATGTTGACACGTGAGATTGACCCTCTTATAATATTAGAAGAGGTCTAAAAACTCTAAAGTTTTATAGCCCTAAAACCTGACATCTTATCCACATGTTATCGCACGATTAGCCCTCTTATAGTATGTATGTGAGACTTAAACATGAACCAAATATCTATTTTTGATCCTTGAAATATTGCTTTGGATGAAAACAAGCTTGCTACATGTTGGCAAAGTACATTTGACAAAACATATATATTTCCTAAAAAATTATGTTAGCAATTTTCAAAATAATAGATCTATTGTATATAAACTTAAGAGCGGAAGCAATAGATCATACCTCCAGCCATAACAATCAAAATTCAAATTCTTATTGTAATAAAATAAATAACATCAGAATTTTTGGAATTTATACCCATGAAAAGATGGAATCTCACAGACTGTTTTGTAGACCAGAGATCCTTGTCTCTTAACAATAAAATTTTTCTCTTGATGTCCTCTTCTATCAAAAAGGACATATAAATAGGAGTAAGATGGATAATTGTAATTCCATGAATTGTATCCCACATTTTAAGAAGAATAACTGTTGTAGATTTTTCTTTTAAATTTCTAATGGGCCATAACTGAAAAATGATTATATTTTATCAATAATAAAATAATATCCAACATTCTCCCACTTGGCCCATAGAATACTTAACATGCATTAAATTAAAATTAATACATGAATAAAAAACTTTTCCTATATCCTTATACTCAAGCAAAGGAGTTTAAATCACATGAATCATAGCAGCAAGTCCTCTAAGATCAAGTATTACCTTCCATGTATTACAATATAAACTTCTCATTTGAATGAGAATAATATGTGAGTCATATCTTTATGAATGAGCTTACAAATGCTCATTCAGGTCTATTTAATATTCAAACATGCATATTATCATTCTCTCAACTTTATGTATACAAATAGTAAATGAGAAGACAAATTGAATTAATTAGAGTTTTCACATCGAATGAAAAGTGATACAAACATAAAGAGTATCCCAATTACAAAATAGAACTGAGTCTCATATGCTCAACATGCTCTTTATAAGTCTTAGGTGGTAATCCTTTCGTCAAAGGATTCGCAATCATCAATCTCGTATTAATATGATCAATAACCACTTTGCTTGACTTCACATGTTCCCGAAGTTTTAAATACTTTATGTCGATGTGTCTATTGTGACTTTCACTTCTATTATTCTTAACCAAAAACACTGCAGTGAAGTTGTCATAGTAGATCTTCAATGGCTTAGAGATTGAATCAACAATCTGAAACCCTGAAAT
The DNA here is from genome assembly GCA_038442645.1 of Agave tequilana. Taxonomy (NCBI): domain Eukaryota; kingdom Viridiplantae; phylum Streptophyta; class Magnoliopsida; order Asparagales; family Asparagaceae; genus Agave; species Agave tequilana. Next base: position 101,695 of record JAVJIF010034480.1, read on the forward strand.
AAAACTCCTTAACCAAATAACCTGTGATGTCGCTTCAAAACATTATACAAACTCTGCTTCTGTGGTTGAAGTAGCAACTAATGATTGTTTTACACTTTTTCAAGATATAGCCCCTTCAGCTAATAAGAAGACATATCCTGATGTAGACTTTTTAGAGTCGAGAAATCCAACAAAGTCAGAATAAGAATATCCAACTACTTTCAAATAATCAGATCCCTTGTATGTAGCTGTAGTCCTTAGTCCCTTGAAGGTATCTCATGACTTTCTTTGCAGCTCTCCAGTGTTCCAAACCTGTATTAATTTGATATCTGCCCAACATTTCTACTGTATAAGCAATGTCGGGTCTTGTACAGACTGAGCATACATTAAGCTCCCAACTGCAGAAGCATAATGAATATTCTTCATCTCTTCTCTTTTCAAATAATTATTTGGGCATTGGTTCAAGCTAAATTTGTCATCTTTAACAATCGGTGCTACACCAGGTGAACAATCCTTCATACGAAATCTCTCAAGAATTTTATTGATATAGGTTTCTTGAGACAGTCCTAATATCCCTTGAGATCTGTCTCTTTCAATCTTTATGCTAATAGCATAAGAAGCTTCACCCATATCTTTCATGTCAAACTTTTGTGAGAGAAATCGCTTCGCTTCATGAAGCAAGCCCAAATCTCTTGAAGCAAGTAAAATATCATCCACATACAGAACTGAAAAAATTATTTTGCTCCCCGACCTTATGGTATATACACTGATCCATAACATTCTCCATGAAACCAAATGAAGAAATAATATTATGAAACTTTAAGTACCATTGGCGGGAGGCTTGTTTTAACCCATATTTAGATTTCTTAAGTTTGCAAACCATGTGATCATTCCCATTTGAGATGAACACTTCTGGTTGTTTCATGTAAACTTCTTCCTCTACATCTCCATTGAGAAAAGCCATTTTCACATCTTATTGATGTAGCTCCATATCAAAATGAGCCACTAATGCTATGATTATTCTAAATGAATCCTTTTTTGAAACAGGAGAAAAGGTTTCATAATAATCAATTCCTTCTTGTTGAGTGAATCCTTTGGCTACAAGTCTTGCTTTATATCTTTCAACATTGCCTGACGAGTCTCTTTTAGTTTTAAAGACCCATTTGCAACCAATAGCCTTTGCTCATTTAGGCAATTCAATAAAATCCCAGACTTGATTATTAGCCATTGAATCCATCTCATCTTTCATGGCATTGTACCATAATGTGGATATACTTTCACTTATGGCCTGTGAAAATGTAGCAGGGTCATCTTCAACACCAATGTCAATGTCAGATTCTTGCAGGTGCAAATGTAATCAAAATAAATTGCAGGTTTTCTTGTCCTATTAAATCTTCTTAATGTCACATCAATATTCTCTTGTTGAGTGTTTTTCATTGATTTTGCAAAAGGAAAAAACTTACAAAAAAGTGTCGAGGAGCGAAATTACAAGTAATCCTTTATAGAAAAAAGAAAATTACAAGTAAATCTTCTCTGAGATTTTTGGGAAAGTGTGCCGGTAGGAATCTGATTAGCGCGCGATCACTTTATCCCTTTGATGATGCGATCAATCAGACAATAGGAATATCGCCTGATGGGATTCCCTTCTCGCATGGTTCGGGGAATCGGAGAACAGAAGGTTGGTAGAACCCTCTTGTTACTTCTCGAACTGCCTCCACTTGGGAATTCCTTCTCGTCTGGTTCCGAAAATTCCTTGAGAGAGAGGAAGATCTTAGGGTATTAGCACCCTAATTAGAGAAGTAGTTCTCTGAATTCTTAGAAGCAAGAGAATAGATCTCTTGTTGGCTTCTGCTTTTTTTGTCCGCTCGGGGTCCTCTCTCTTCGGTCCCTTCTCCTCTGCCTATGGTAGGCTATTTATAGGGAGAACAGGGGTATAATCGTCCTGAAAATCTGGAAATAGATTGAGTCAATCTGTTTTGCATCTGAAAAGTAGTCTCGCCACGAGGCTAGAAACAGCTTCTGCGAAGCTAAAAGTAGCTCAGGATGCTAATTGAGGAATATCAAGGAATTTCCCTTTATCTCTTCAACTAATTATGAGATATCCTTTTATGAAAGATATCCCTTTAACTAATTGAGAGATCTCCCCCGATCTTCTTACCTGATTTGGAAGAGTCAAAAGATTATGGCAAGCAACTGCCAAATTTGATCTCAATTAGATTTGATCTCATCTAGAGATTTGATCTCATCTGGAGATTTGATTGGTCAAAGGTGACCATAAAAAACCCGCAGCGGAGCTGCTGCGTTGAGCTCATAGCAGAGCTGGGAGAAGCATCTGGCGAAGTTAAAAGAAAGCTCTTCAGCGAGCTGGATAAACTTTGTGGCGAGCTACCAATCAGCTTTTTGCGAGGTTGCGCGGAGCTTTGAGCTAAGCTAACTTCTACGGAGTTAGCTGAGCGTTTCCAGGCGAAACTGTAAGTCAGCTCGCAGCGAAGTTATGAAGGATCTTCCTGCGATGCTAAGCAATTTTAGCTTCTCATGCGAGACTTATCTCGTGGGCTCTGCGAGACTAAGTAAGTGTTGAACTAACTTAGTGTCCCTGGACCTGCCTGGACCTTCTCACGAGTTTTTCTTGGCTTACTGTCTGCTTCACTGGATCAGTAGAGTCCAAGTCGTTGATTCGTCCCTTTGAGATGGGTAAAGAACTGGTCGTCAGCTTGTCTGCCGCTTGTCTTTTGTAGATGTCAATAAGTTAGACATTGTTCAGGTCAGTTAGGAATCTTGTCTTTTTTAGAGCGTCAACAAGGCCCCCTTCAAAGTTTTCGTGAATCCGCAATAGAATAGTTCAGATTCTGAAATACTTTGAACTGCTTTGATGGTGGTGTGTGGGTATGAACATCGCCTTTGAGGTTGAGTTCAACTTCGCCTTTAGCCCCGCCTCCGGACTGAACTAGGTTCGCCCATGAACTGTTAGTAAGTTCGCTTCTGGGTAGCTTTGCGCTTGGGTAGGTTCACGCTTCTGAATAGCTTTGCGCTTGGGTAGCTTCGAACTTGAATCTCCCGGAGTGGCTTTGCTTCAAATCAGGCCGGAATGACGTTCCTTTTCCGAGGCTAACTACTTTTTGTGAGTTACGAGAAGGATTGCTCCCTTTTTCGAGGTTAGAATAACTTCTCTTTCATTAACGATAAAGATTATTCCCTTCTCCGAAGTTCAATTAAGAGAAAGTGCTCCCTTTCTTGAGGCTAAGCATTTAAATGCTTTAACTTCATCCGCATTCCCAGGCTTGAAGTGGTATATGGACGAATGGCGCCGTCTTAGCCATTCAGATCTGGAGTCTTTAATTAATGAACAGCTCGCACACTTCGCTGCTTAAATGCATGAGCTCATCTTGCCGCTCAAGAAGCGGCTAAGGCAATTTTCTCTGACTTGAAATTCTTGGAGATGAGGAGAATAGAACTTGGGGACGCCATAGATGCTTTTAACAGCGCTCTTCTTGACGCTGAGGATAAGATTGAAAAGGCCAAGGAAATGATCAGGAAGGCTAATCTTCTCTTGTCCAAGGCTGAACCGGTGCGTCTTGAGGAGATTGCTCGGCTAGAGCAGCTTAAGACTCAGAATGACGAAGTCCTGCAGCAGGAGCTAGCACAGAGGGAAACGTTGGTTGAAATTGAGGCTGCCTGTCCCAAACGGCGAGCTTTAACGAGGTCGAGTTGAGGTCGCAGGCACTTATCAGAGCTGTTGAGGAGAGGAAGAATAGGCTGGCCACTCTTGAAGAACGGATCAAGTCCTACGAAGCGCCCTCGTAGCTTGTAATCCGAGCACCCATGTATCCCTCTTTTGGAATCAATAAAAATTTTATTTGATTCCTCTATTATATTACCAACTTGTTTTATTTTCTGAATTTTCAATTCTTACTTTCAAGTCGTATTATAATCCTCAAAAAGAAATAGAATAACGGTATAACTAATCTAATCAACGGTGATAAACTGATAGGGTTAGTTACACATTCGAGAAATGATTTGGCAAAGAAATGTCCCTACAGGACTGAAAGATGAGACTTGGCTATCTGCCGGTTCAGAGGTCGCATGGAAATAACCGATTGAGAAGCCACCAAGCTCAAAATTTTGTCATTCAGAGGTGACGAACTGGACATGATGACAAGGAAATAGTCCCTACTGGACTGAAAGAAGAGACTTGGCAATCTATCGGTTCAGAGGTCGCATGGACATAACCGATTGAGAAGCCACCAAGCTCAAAATTTTGTCATTTAGAGGTGACGAACTAGACATGATGACAAGGAAATAGTCCCTACTGGACTGAAAGATGAGACTTGGCTATCTGTCGGTTCGGAGGTCGCATGGATATAACCGATTGAGAAGCCACCAATCTCAAAATTTTGTCATTCAGAGGTGACGAACTGGACATAATGACAAGGAAATAGTCCCTACTGGACTGAAATATGAGACTTGGCTATCTGTCAGTTCAGGGGTCGCATGGACATAACCGATTGAGAAGCCACCAAGCTCAAAATTTTGTCATTCAGAAGTGACGAACTGGACATGATGATAAGGAAATAGTCCCTACTGGACTGAAAGATGAGACTTGCTATCTGTCGGTTCAGAAGTCGCATGGACATAACCAATTGAGAAGCCACCAAGCTCAAAATTTTGTCATTCAGAGGTGATGAACTAGACATGATGACAAGAAAATAGTCCCTACTGGACTGAAAGATGAGACTTGGCTATCTGTCGGTTCAGAGGTCGCATGGACATAACTGATTGAGAAGCCACCAAGCTCAAAATTTTGTCATTCAGAGGTGACGAACTGGACATGATGACAAAGAAATAGTCCCTACTGGACTGAAAGATGAGACTTGGCTATCTGCCGGTTCAGAGGTCGCATGGACATAACCGATTGAGAAGCCACCAAGCTCAAAATTTTGTCATTCAGATGTGACGAACTGGACATGATGACAAAGAAATAGTCCCTACTGGACTGAAAGATGAGACTTGGCCATCTGTCAGTTCAGAGGTAGCATAGACATAACCGATTGAGAAGCCACCAAGCTCAAAATTTTGTCATTCAGAGGTGACGAACTGGACATGATGACAAAGAAATAGTCCCTATTGGACTGAAAGGTGAGACTTGGCTATCTGTCGGTTCAGGGGTCGTATGGACATAACCGATTGAGAAGCCACCAAGCTCAAAATTTTGTCATTCCGAGGTGACGAACTTGACATGATGACAAAGAAATAGTCCCTACTAGACTGAAAGATGAGACTTGGCTATCTGTCGGTTGATTGCTAAAATGAAAGAACAATCAAAGAGTTAAGAAATTACCGTGTAGCTTGCGGCTAACGGGTCGTGTCCACGAGGAGGAATGCGATGAAAGCTTTTCAGTGTTTCGTTTAATAACAAAGAATTGTGCTCATTTTTTAATTGAAAAGAGAATGGAAAGAAAGAGATGATTAAAAGAGAAATTGTAACTTTAGAGAAGGCTTTGGAGAAGGTGATTTAAAAAGCTCGAAAATTGTTTGGTTGATTTTAATAAAGAAGAAAATCTGGGCTCACTATCTCACTACTCAACCGTTTATTCTTCTATTGAAATCCTTAATGCCTCAACTTAATCATAGGCAAAACTTAAGGTTGACTTTAGAAAGTTTGAAGTAAAGCATATAAGATGGTTGGAAAAGTTAACTTTTTTCTTTAAGAAACCGTTTTGAATCGAATGTTAAATCATCAAGCGCGAAGAAGCAAGTATGAGATAAAAACAAGTTCAAGAGACGTTCTTAAAAGAAGTATGAGTTTAAAAATTCAAGCCCATCCTCATGTGCCTTCAAGAACACTTTCAAGAAGAAAGTCTTTAAGTTAGGCATGCAAATGATTCATTGGGTTTTTTTTTCATTAAAATCAGAAAACAAGAAGAATTGGAGAGAGGTACAATAGTGAGCCCAGAAAACCGATTTAGCTACTCATGGAAGTTAAAGAAAAATACTAGTAAATAACGCAAGACATACCGTAAAATGAGTGGAAGAAAAAGTAGCTCGATTCTTGTATTGATGTCACTTCAATCTTCAAGTACAAGCACTCAATTCCTCTCTCTCATAAGTATTTGTACTGAACTACAAATTGCAAAACAAAAATATAACTTTTGTACTATCTAACAAAGAGCCTAAACCTTAAAGTATAAACAAAATTCTAATCCTAGTCTTCGCTCCTTTTTTCAGTACAAAACCCAAGCTTTTATAGGCAAAAACCCAGAGGGCAGGGAGTGAGGAGATAAGGGGAGCAAACGCTCCCCTTATCTCCACCAACAAGCCGCGGATCCGCGACTTGGGCCGCGGATCAGCGGCCTGGATGTGGCCAATTGGCCACATCTAGGTGGAGGATTGGTTGGCATGGATTAGGACTCCCTTTTGTCTTACTGGTTTCACTGTTGCAACTCCCAGATTTGACGAAACGATCTTTGATTTGTTGGCTTCAACCGCTTGATTCAGGAAAATTCATTTTAACCGGTTTTCAACCTCTCTGATATGCCAAGATTTGCCCTGATTCCTGGTTTCGAATTTATTCTGAATTAAATGGGCTTTTGGGCTCGTTTCTCTGGCCTATCCTTTAGCAATGGGCCTGCATTTTACAAAGAACAATAGGACTTATTAATATGATTTATTTAGATAACAAGCATGGTAATGTGACAATATGTATGCAATATATGTGACCGATCACACCCCCACACTTATCTTTTGCTCGCCCTCGAGCAAAATATCAAAACTAATCTTAATCAATTATTAGACCACTTTCACAGGTCACTCGATTGCACTGAGCATGTGCAACAAGCCGTTAAACCTCTAGGTTAACTCTAGAGGACGAGTTTTGTCTCGTGAGGGTTTTCAGTGGATTGCACCCACAAAATCCATAAAGAAAGAGAAAAAAGTTAGTGTTTTTGAAAAGCATTTTGAAAAGAGAAAATATTTGAAGTATATTTGTGAGAGTTTAAGTAATCTATAAGTTATAGGAATATTAAATTTTCCATTCCTAAACTTAGTCTCTATTCAACAACATGTCATCAATCAAAGTAAGAAGTCAAATTATTTTTCTCATCTAGTCTATTAATTTACCCTGAGTCGTATGTACCATCGTGACTGTGAAGTTGACTAAGGGTTCTTTAACATTAACTCCTATGCCTTATTTATATTTATTTTTGGTGGTATTTATTCCTCAATTCCATTAGGCTTTCTAATCTACCCATGTAACGAGCCTTTAGTCAGTGACACCCAAACCGGATAGTTTTAGGGCACTAGGTGAGAAAACACCCCTAAGGACTTAAACACTCGAGCAGACAAGGCCACGAAACTAAGGTTTTTATTTATAAAATGTACCCCTTTTAGGCGTGATTACTTATGCTTCATGAGGCACAAATACCCAGCTTAATCAGAGGATTTATATATATATATTTTTTCAAACTTATCTAATTATCTTTTGCATAAATACCAAGGCTTGCTTAGGCCAAAGCACCTAGCTAATCAATAATTAGAATTGTTTTTTTTATACATATATTTTTTTATAAGGCATAAGAGTCTTTGTTTTTAACCCTAAGTGTGTAAGTGTATAAAGTGTGCATATTTCATCAAGGTAAAGATCAAGACTAAATTACTTTCACAATTTTTCTTCCTAACCCTAAAAATCAAACAAGTCATCTTATTTTGATCAAGTGTAAGAAATCCTAATTATGATTTTCCTATTCCTTAAAATTGACTTAATTTCTTACAAATATATATCAAAATATTGTTCTTACCTTTCAAAAAGTTTTTTTTTATATATATACACAAAAAAAAAAAAAATTTTTACATTTTTTTTTACATTTTACATTTTTTTTTTGAAGTTATATTAGTCATGTTAGTACCCTTCCCCACACTTATCTCATGCATTGTCCTCAATGTATGAAAGAAATGTATACATGCATGAAATAAATGTAAAAGAGGTGCATATATTATACAAAAATATGTACAACATCAAGTTTCTCCCACACCTAGATCTCTTTCGGTCTTATCCCTCTAGCTCTCTTCCCGTCATTCCAATGGGTCCTCTTTATAGGGTATCGTGGGGAGGCCAATTTTTCTGTCATTTTAGTTCTCTTCCTCCCCAGTCTCAACTTCTTTAGGTTTTTCTTCCTCACATTTCTACATTCATTATTCAAAAATTGATCACCACCACACTTCTCAGTGGAACTTCCTCACTATGAATGCCTAGGAATTCTAACTCAGTTCCATATATCTCCTCAAAGCTTAGGTCAACACTTTCCCCTAGAGATGTATAATTATTCAAAAGATCCCTAGTTGGTTCATCCAAACACATGAGTTCTTCTTCAAAGAGGTTTTCAAAGAGTATGTCAATCGGAGGTTCTTGAATTATATCCTCATGCGATACATTATTGGTTGACTCATCGAAAGTGAAGATATTCAAATCAAATTTTCCCTTTTTAAAGGGTACTCTAACATTAGAATCTCCGACATATGCCTTCTCATCAAGATAATCACATTCATTCGTAAATAATTCATTAAGAAACAGCGACTCATCTTCTATATCTTCACTCTCTTCATCACAATTATTTTCAACAAAGTTTACCTCAAATGTTTGATCTCTTATCTTACGAGGTTGTTTTTCTAGGTTGAAGACATTGACTTCTCTAATCATGTCCCAAAAAGTTAACCTCATGGACCCATTCCTACAATTGATGATGGCATTGGCAGTAGCAAGGAATGGACGCCCTAGGATAACAGGAGTTTGAGCCCTATGATTGGAGTTAGACACAGGTTGTGTCTCTAGAACTATGAAATCAACAGGGTAAATAAACTCCCCTACCCGGATAAGGACATCATTAATCTCCCCTTTTGGAACTTTCACTTAACGGTCAGCCAGTTGGATAGTGACTCGAGTTGGACTAAGATCGCCCAACCCGAGTTGTTGATAAACTGAGAATGGAAGCAAGTTGATACTTGCTCCCAAGTCAAGAAGTGCACGACTAATCTCGGCTTGTCCTATTGTGCCGGCAATGGTTGGACTACCTGGATCCTTGTACTTAACAGGGATCGGACCCGATACTAGCTCACTAATGTCAGTGGCTAAGAAGACTTTTTTAGGTACATTAGTCTTTCTCTTCTTGGTGCACATGTCCTTAAGAAACTTAGCATAAGATGGGACTTGTTGGATGGCATCAAGAAGTGGCACATTTATCTTCACTTGATTAAAGATCTCAATTATCTTATCCATGTGTGGATTTTGCTTGTTTTTAGCCTATTAGGAAATGGTGCTATAGGCTGGTGCACATGACTGGTTGACTTATCTTTTTCAGATTCATCAAATTTAGGAGGAGTGGGATTAGATGAGGTGGATGCTGAAGTGTGATTGTGCTGACTAGGATTAGGTGGTGTTGACACTTGGTTATCAACTTTCTTTCCCGACCTCAATGTATGAACAGCATTACATTGATTCAGAGATTGATCCTCAACCAAATGAGCTTGTTGTGAATTCCTAGGATTCATAATTGGTTGACTGGGCAAGGTACCCTTTTGCCTCTCATGTTGTGGGTTGGCTAACTGGCTCATTTGACCCTCTAGCCTCTGTATTATTTGTATGAGGGAATCTTGGTTCTTCATGTACCTTTCCATGTTTCTCTCAAAATCAGTCATTCTCCTTTCAAGTTGAGGATTCTGGAAGGAAGGTGGAGCTTGGTTGGGAAAATTTTGTTGATAATTTGAAAAATTGTTGGGAGAATTGTGAGGGTGATTGGAAAAGTTGGGTTGATGATTGGAAGAATTATTGGAATGATGGAAGTTGCTTGCATGGTTTGACCGTGGGTGGTCATTATTTTGTTGGCTCCATGAGAAATTTGGGTGATTTCTCCAGTTAGGATTGTACGTTGGAGCGTAAGGATCATTGTTCGGCCTTGAAAAGGCCGCATTCATCGGTTCAGAAAAGTATTAGTGAGCTTAAAATACAGGACACTCCTCAAACACATGATTCATGGCCTGACAGTAAGTACAAACCGGAGTTGGAAATTGGTTTGGGCTGACTTGATTGACTGGACTTGGTTCCTTAATTTCTAAAGCTTCCAGTCTCCTCGCTAGGTTAGCTAACTTAGCCTCGTTAGCTATGGATGATTCAATCGAATGGAGACTTCCTTTTGAAGAGATAGAGTTTGAATTTTTAGAGCTTTCACTAGTAGGTTCCCATTGGATTGTCTTTTCAGCTAGATTCTCATATAATTCCCATCCTTCATGCTCATCCTTCTGCAAGAACCCCCCTTGGCACATGCTTTCTAAGAGGGTCTTGGTCGAGTAGTCTAAACCGTCATAAAGAATTTGGCATTGTCACTATTTCTCTATTCCATGATGAGGACATTGGACAAGGAGGTCTTTGAAGCGTTCAAAGTACCTCCAAAACGGTTCACTAGGTTCTTGCTTGAACTGCATGATGTTTTTCCTAACGAGAGCGGTCTTGTGAATTGGATAGAATTTCTTCAAGAAGACCTTGATGAAACCATCCCAAGATGTGATAGAACCGGCCGCTAAGCTGCAGAGCCATTTCTTGGCTAAGTCCTTAAGAGCGAAAGGGACAAATTTCAACCTAATAGCATCGTCTACAAGGTGTGGGATTTTCATCATTAGACATACTTCCTCAAATTCTCTTATGAAGAAGTAAGCATCTTTGGACTCTAAGCCGTGAAACTTGGGGAGTGTGTTGATGAATTGAGGCTTGAGCTCAAAATTGTATTCACCAACCGATGGAAGTAGAATGCAAGATGGAAGTGAGGTTCTAATGGGATAGAACCTATCCTGCAATGATGTTGATTGAGCCATTACCGGATCTGGTCTTGGTTCAAACTTGGGTGGTGATGTGTTTCTAGTCAACCTAGATGAATTAGGGTCTCTTGACCACGCTTGCATACACAAACACAATCACAATCACAAACAAGTTTACCAACAGTCAACAAGAGTAATCAACCAAGCCTAATCTAAGGTAACCTCGACCTAGACAACTCCTAACTGGTTGATTGTCCACAGGAGGTATAATGTAAACTTTGACCACAAGCTAATCAGCCAGGTCAGGGCAAGATTGGTGGGAGGTTATCCGCCAAAGACGTTCCTTAATTAAGTAACCACCAACCTTCGGGCTTTCGGCCCTCAATCCCCTTCCTAGACACTGATTTGGCAGGAGTCAAATTCCAACACCTTTCCCCTTAGGATAATCTCCTAGTGAGTTCGAGATGTCCCTAAGGCCAACGTCTATCAGATTTTACTTAGGCTTAGGTTGTGCGTGCTTGGAGATGGTTTGTGGGCTAAGGAAGGGTAATGACTTCCCCACCTTATCTTGAATTGGGTTTTGCCCTTAGAGTTAATTGTGCAAAGTGTGCAAGATATAGAAAAGTAGCATTCAAAAGCAAATATCACCCAAGAATGTTTCCTAAACTATATGCTATGCATACGTACCTTGTCTCCAGCTCTCTTCAACAGTAATTGTAAAATAAACGTAATTAGACAAATGCCTAGAATGCAAGTCTAAACGTTTTTTAAGCAATTAACAATCACTCAAATTACTGTTGGATTAAAATAGGGATGGTGGATAGCAGAAATAGCAAGAATATAATGTACAAAAACTTAATTTTTTGCGAGCAATATGTCCTGCAAAAAAAAAGAGTTTTAGTAGTCCAATGAAATTTTAACTTTTGCAACGTAATTTCTTGAAATTCTGTTTCCTACTTTCGAGAGTAGCGGCACAGAATTTGCAAGTCTTTTCTTACAAAGCTTGAATGCTAGATCTGAATCTTCAAGTCCCTGAAATAACACACCAAACTTGTTGAAAAACAAATACACCGTTCCCTCCCCGGCAACGGCGCCAAAAATTGATTGCTAAAATGAAAGAACAATCAAAGAGTTAAGAAATTACCGTGTAGCTTGTGGCTAACGGGTCGTGTCCACGAGAAGGAATGCGATGAAAGCTTTTCGGTGTTTCGTTTAATAACAAAGAATTGTGCTCGTTTTTTAATTGAAAGAGAATGGAAAGAAGGAGATGATTAAAAGAGAAATTGCAACTTTAGAGAAGGCTTTGGAGAAGGTGATTTAAAAAGCTCGAAAATTGTTTGGTTGATTTTAATAAAGAAGAAAATCTGGGCTCACTATCTCACTACTCAACCGTTTATTCTTCTATTGAAATCCTTAGTGCCCCAACTTGATCATAGGCAAAACTTAAGGTTGACTTTAGAAAGTTTGAAGTAAAGCATATAAGATGGTTGGAAAAAGTTAACTCTTTTCTTTAAGAAACCGTTTTAAATCGAATGTTAGATCATCAAGCGCGAAGAAGCAAGTATGAGATAAAAATAAGTTCAAGAGACGTTCTTAAAAGAAGTATAAGTTTAAAAATTCAAACCCATCCTCATGTGCCTTCAAGAACACTTTCAAGAAGAAAGGCTTTAAGTTAGGCATGCAAATGATTCATTAGGTTTTTTTTCATTAAAATCAGAAAAGAAGAAGAATTGGAGAGAGGTATAATAGTGAGCCCAGAAAACCGATTTAGCTACTCATGGAAGTTAAAGAAAAATACAAGTAAATAACGCAAGACATACCGTAAAATGAGTGGAAGAAAAAGTAGCTCGATTCTTGTATTGATGTCACTTCAATCTTCAAGTACAAGCACTCAATTCCTCTCTCTCACAAGTATTTGTACTGAACTACAAATTGCAAAACAAAAATACAACTTTTGTACTATTTAACAAAGAGCCTAAACCTTAAAGTATAAACAAAATTCTAATCTTCGCTCCTTTTTTCAGTACAAAACCCAAGCTTTTATAGGCAAAAACCCAGAGGGCAAGGAGTGAGGAGATAAGGGGAGCAAACGCTCCCCTTATCTCCAAGCCGCGGATCCGCGGCCTGGATGTGGCCAATTGGCCACATCCAGGTGGAGGATTGGTTGGCGTGGATTAGGACTCCCTTTTGTCTTGCTGTTTCATTGTTGCAACTCCCAGATTTGACGAAACGATCTTTGATTTGTTGGCTTCAACCGCTTGATTCAGGAAGATTCATTTCAACCGATTTTCAACCTCTCTGATATGCCAAGATTTGCCCTGATTCCCTGGTTTCGAATTATTCTGAATTAAATGGGCTTTTGGGCTCGTTTCTCTGGCCTATCCTTTAGCAATGGGGCTGCATTTTACAAAGAACAATAGGACTTATTCATATGATTTATTTAGATAACAAGCATGGAAATGTGACAATATGTATGCAACATATGTGACCGATCATCGGTTCAGGGGTCGCATGGACATAACCGATTGAGAAGCCACCAAGCTCAAAATTTTGTCATTCAGAGGTGACGAACTGGACATGATGACAAGGAAATAGTCCCTACTGGACTAAAATATGAGACTTGGCTATTTTCGGTTCAGAGGTCGCATGGACATAACCGATTGAGAAGCCACCAAGCTCAAAATTTTGTCATTCAGAGGTGATGAACTGGACATGATGACAAGGAAATAATTCCATCAGGGGGAATAAAATTTAATTATGAACTTCATGGGGATTTTGATATCTCCTTCGGATGTTATATGGAAGAAATTATCAGAGGTATATTGTTAACGTGACAACCAGAAAAGTCCACTGAGGACTGAGTGAGAAATAATAGACTTTGAGAGGAGTCTACCAGAAACTCGTTGGGGAGTTAGAAAATGAATCCCATAAGAGATTATATGTCAGAGGTAATCATTAACGTGACAAAAGAGAACTCCGTGAGAATTTGATAAGGAAAGGGTTATTCCTTAAAAAGTTATCAGAGGTAATCATTAACTTAAAAAGTTATCAGAGGTAATCATTAACGTGACAATCAAATCCCTTGCTGGAGAATTTGAAAGGAGATTTTGTCAGAAGTGATCGTGACAGCTTCTCCACTTGGGGATTTGTAAAGCAACTTGTCAGAGGTGTGATGTTAACTTGACAAGGATTCATTTACTGTTAGAGGTACTTGAACATAACAGTAATTCGAGTGGACCTGTCATTCTGCTGAAGAGAATGACAAGCGGGATTTATTCACTGTGGATGTTGGTTTTCTCTGTTGGGGAGTAGATTAGAGTCTTACTATCAGAGGTTTAATGTTAACATGATAGGTTAGACTCGTCATTTCGCAAGGGATATGAATACCTTTATATGTTGTCTCACCATTCCATAGATGGGAATTGGTAAGTGATTTTAGAGAGGGAATCAAATGAGAACAGGTCCCTTAGGATTTTTAGCAAACCCTCAGCTGTCAACGGATTTGATATGCCTTTACCAACTACCGTTTGAGTTGGGCTAGCCATGTTATTTCCCTCAGCATGATGAGTTATCGAGGACTTGTGTTGGGCTTAAATGAAAAACACCTAGAGTGGGGGTGAATAGGTGTTAATGCTAATCTAATGATCTTTTTAAACAAGTATGAATATATGATGCAACGATCGCCCAAAACAAGACTAGAAGCCGAATACCCGGTGAAGGGCTCTGAACTCCTTCCTCGTGATTCCTCTAGATAAGAGTTTGAGGTGCGTATTGCAATCTTGTTGTATGAGTATTGATCGACAATATAGCAAGAAATGAAATGGATGCAATAGTGAAGTGCACACAAGATATAACACAAGTTAGGAATGAAGAGCAATATCACAAGCTAGAAATGAATCAATAAAGAGTAGCAAAGAATAGAAATCAATCACAAACACAAAGGGTTTGTTTCGATGTTTGAGCCACCGCTCTACTCCCCGTCTTCACCGCCGTGAAGGGTTTCCACTATATCCACCGAGGAAATACAAGGTCTACCGAAGACCGGAGTACCGAACTCCACCAATTACAATCCTCTACCGAAGAGGGATCTCACACAAGAAGAACAAGTAACCAAGTGATCAAGAAGGGATCACAAACTTCTCTTTACAACTTCCTTATAGAATGAGGAGGATATTTTGGCTCAAGAAGTATAGTGAGAAAACAAACTCAGTTGTGAAGAATAATTGCTTGAAAAACAACTGAAAATAAGTAGCCAAGAATGCACAAAGAGAATTGAGAGCTTTTGAAAACTTTTTCTTTTCTTTTGGAAACTTGAAAACTAGGTATATTTCTTGTATTTTGCAAGTGACCAATCCCCTCTATTTATAGGGATTAGAGGAGATCAAAATATGATTACAACTAGGTTATTAGGTCAGAAAGTAGCCCCCAAAGTTTCAGAAATAGCCGCCACACGAATCCCAATCAAATCCAAAAAGAAAATCTCACAAAACTAGCCGTTATGGCTGCTGGCGGCTGTCGGTCGACCGGCCCGGTCGACCGACAGTCCAATTGGCAAAATAGCCGTTGGACTCGGTCGACCGGTCGGTCGACCGGCAGCCAAAGAAAAAATTCACTTTGAACTGTCGGTCGACTGACCCGGTCGACCGACCAAAAACAGAGAGCAAGCTGCTTCCAGTCGGTCGACCGACAGACGTGCACAAAACATGCACGTCCTGATCTCAAGGCCCGGTCGACCGGCCAAGCCTGGAAGGGACCGGTCGACCGGCCCGGTCGACCGACAGGCCTGAAACAGATTTTTATAGGAAAATATTTGAACTTTGGAAATTTTTAAAAATAATTTTGTAAGGATATATAACTAAGTATCATGTTATAAAGGTAGGTATACATGATATAAACAGGATATAAAATTTATAAAAATTTGAGTCATGTATATCTATCAAGGCATGAACTTAAATCAAATACCAAAAATAAAAACCGTATTTGGAAAGAGTGTGTGTTTTCTTGAGCCAACTTAACACAGCCTCATTCTTTAACAAACTAAGTCTTACATAGGTTCTAGGTGACTACAAAGTCTTCAAGTGGGCTTCTCCAAATGTGATCTTGAATAGCTAGATATCTTGAACCCGAAATGAACCAACTTGAGTCAAAACGACCTTCCTTTAGGGAAGAGCACATCATGAATCCTTAGAACCCTGAAACATACTTAAACACTAAAAATGATTAGTACAAATAACTATATATGTTTTGTAATCATCAAACTCAAAAATCGGTTGATTGTAACCTTGGGCTAACATTAAAGGCCAACATTTCCCTCTATCGATAAGTGGGAACAGGTTCCTTAAGATTTTTATCAAATCCTCAGCTGTCAACGGGTTTGATATGCCTTTACCAACTACCGTTTGAGTTGGGCTAGGCATGCTATTTCCCTCAGCATGATGAGTCGTCAAGGACTTGTGTTGAGCTTAAAGGCCAACATTTTCCTCTATCGATAAGTGGGAACAGGTCCCTTAAGATTTTTAGCAAATTCTCAGTTGTCAACGGGTTTGACATGCCTTTACTAACTACCATTTGAGTTGGGCTAGCCATGCTATTCCCCTCAGCATGATGAGTTGTCGAGGACTTGTGTTGGGCCTAAAGGCCAACATTTCCCTCTATTGATAAGTGGGAACAGGTCCCTTAGGATTTTTAACAAATCCTCAACTGTCAACGGGTTTGACATGTCTTTACCAATGGGTTTGACATGCCTCTAGCCATGCTATTCCCCTCAGCATGATGAGTTATCGAGGACTTGTGTTGGGGTTTAAGGCCAACATTTCCCTCTATCCTTAGCCATTAGAGGCGTTAGATTATTTTGTTACTTTAAGTAACGTGATTCTTCCCCTGGGTGTTCACTCTGTAGGTGGGTTGGGATGAATTCCGCGAGACCTTGATCTGAAGGTCTTGATGAGAAGGATCCTATCAAGGATAATACTTCTTTAAGAACTTGTCGTTGATTGGCATCATGAGTAAGTCTCCATCTGAAGTCATAAGGCGATATGCTCCGTTTGAATAGACTGTCTCTATCACAAACGGTCCTTCCCATTTGGGCTAAAATTTGCCTTTGGTTTTGTGCGTTATGATCATCGGTCGTCTGACGGTTAAAACCAAATCTCCTTTCTGGAAAACCCTCTGCTTAACCTTCTTAGAGATTCGGGCTTGATACAACTCAATGTGTTGCTGAGCTTGTAACCGCTTCTCATCTAGGGCTTCGAGCTCTTGGAGACGCAACCGATCATTATCCTCCGTTGTCATCTTAGTCATTAAAGCGACACGTAATGACGGCATTGTTTTCCATTGATTTTGCAAAGGGGAAAACTTACAAAAAAGGGTCGAGAAGCTAAATTACAAGTAATTCTTTTGCAATAAAAAGATTACAAGTAGATCTCCTCTGAGATTCTGGAGAAGTGTGCCGGTAGGAGTCTGGTCAGCGCGCGACCACTTTGTCCCTTTGACGATGCGATCGATCAGAAAATCGGACTGCTGTCTGATGGGATTCCCTTCTCGCCTGGTTCGAGGAATCGGAGAACAGAAGGTTGGTAGAACCCTCTTGTTACATCTCAAACTGCCTCCACTTGGGAATTCCTTCTCGCCTGGTTCCGAAGATTCCTTGAGAGGGAGGAAGATCTTAGGGTATCAGCACCTTGATTAGAGAAGTAGTTCTCTGAATTCTTGGAAGCAAGAAAATAGATTTCTGTTTAGCCGTCTCTCTCTGTTTTCAGCCTCTCTCTCTCTGTGCGTCTTTGTGCGTATGCCTCTGGTGGGCTATTTATAGGAAAAGCAGGGGTATAATTGTCCCTTGAAAATCTAAAAACAGATTGAGTCAATCTGTTTAAATCTGGAAAGCAGCCTTGCCGCGAGGCTAGAATCAGCTTCTGCGAAGTTAGGAATAGCAGGTAGCGTCGATCTCCTGATTTGTTTTGATTTTTTCCAAATAACCGAAAGATCTCTCCTGATCTTCTTGCTTGTTTTAGGAGAGTCAAGAGATTATGGTAAACAACTGCCAAATTTGATCTCAGATTTGATCTCGATTAGATTTGATCTTGAATAGATTTGATCTCATCTGGAGATTTGATTGGTCAAAGGTGACCATGAAAGACCCGCAGCGGAGCTGCTGCGTCGAGCTCGCAGCGGAGCTGGAAGGAGCATCTGGCGAAGTTAGAAGAAAGCTCTTCAGCGGAGCTGGATAAACATCTGTGCCGAAGCTACTGAACATCCTTCTGCGCGGTTGCGTGTGGCTTCAAGCGAAGCTAACTCTCTGCGGAGTTAACTGAGTGCTTCAGGCGAAGCTGTAAGTTAGCTCACTGATAGAGCTTTGAACGGCTTCAAGGCGAAGTTGGACAAACTTAGCCTCTCAGGTGAGGCTATCCCCTTGGGCTTATGTGATGCTAAGTGTTGAGCTAACTTAGCATCTTAGACCTTCTTAGGTCTCTTCAAAGATAAACTGAGCTTACTGTCTGCTTCACTGGATCAGTAGAGTCCAAGTCGCTGATTTGTCCCTCAGAGATGGGTAAAAACTGGTCGTCAGCTTGTCTACCACTTGTCTTTTGTAAATGTCAACAAGTTAGACATCGTTCGGGCCAGTTAGGAATCTTGTCTTTTTAGAGTGTCAACAAGACCCCCTTTAAAGTTCTCGTAAGTCTGCAATGGAATGGTTCAGACTCCGAAATACTTTGAATTGCTTTGATTGATGGCATATGAAGTGTGAACGTCGCCATAGTGGTTGAGTTCAGCTTCGCTTTCAATCCTGCTTCCGGATTGGAATAAGTTCGCCGAGGAATCGTGTAGATTCGCGATTCTAGGTAGCTTCGCGTCTGGGTAGCTTCGCGTTCGAGCCTCCCGAAGTAGTTTCGCTTCAAATCAGTTTTGGAACGACGTTCCTTTCCCGAGGCTAACTGCTTTCGGCTAGTTAAGAGAAGGACTGCTCCTTTTTCGAGGTTAGAATAACCTCTCTTGCATTAACGAGGGAGATCATTCCTTCTGCGCGTATTTCCGAGGGAGACTATTCCCTTTCTTAAGGCTCAGTGCTTGAATGCCTTAAATTCGCTCGCGCTTCTAAGCTTGAAGTAGCGGCGGTGTGATCAGGTTATGAGGCCTATAAATAGGACACTTGAAGTCCTCTTCAAGGAAACAGTCCATTCATGACATCTCCTAGTTATTCAGAGAAGGATACTCAGATTTCTGAAATAGTGGGGGTGTCCACTGATTGGGGTAAAACCGCGCACAAAAAGTGTATGTTTTGAAATCAATATTTAAAGTGTGTGTGCTTTGGCTTCCTCGATACTTCCGTTATAGCATAGAGGCTAAAACGAGTCGAATCCACAAGGACGTGAGGCGATAGAAGCTTTACCGGTTGATTCACGTGTTTGTTAAAAAGTTCTTCAAAGTTTTAAAGAATCAAAAGAAAAAAAAAGAATGAATGAAAAGAGAAGTGTACGGTGAAAACAAGAAAGTGGGAAACATAGAAAAGCATGGTGTTTATGGTTTTTTGATATTTCTAAAACAAAGTGAAAAAGAAAGAAAACCCATGGCTACTAACTACTAATGACTCCACCAACATGCTAATCTCTTAGTGATAGTTGCCTCACATGTATCATTGGCCATCACTAGTCCTTGGTTCAAGAGCTATTCAAAGTATGACTCATATGTAACTCATCACAACCCAACTCATCAAATAAGTGCAAGCTACACTTAAACCATCAATACTATAGAAAAGTAAGCATGAAATAAAGTAATGTTAGCTTGTTAATGGTTAGGAAGTTAGAGTGTTAGATCCATCATCATGAACCATCAATGGCTCTTGCAAGAGCAAGGCCAAAACGAGGCTATTAGATTCATGTGGATTATCATAAAAGAAGTTAAACTAGTTGGTGGTTAGTAGTTAGTGCCATGAGAGAAAAGATTAGCTACACATGTAAAAGAACTTAGATAGAAAACGAAGAGAGGTAAAAAGAGCACCTTTCATAGCTTGTCACCTTCTATTACAAGTACTCTTGCATTCCACTCATGTATCACTCTTTCTCCTAATACAAGATCTAAAACAAAATGGAAAATACAATTGGGAAGAAGAAGAACCAACCTAACCTAAACTAAACTACAACATGGAATGAAAAACTACCCTAAACTCTGTATATCCCAAACTCTAGAACCCCAGGGGGGTATATATAGGCACCAGGGAAGAGGGGGGCCAGGGGACAAACCCTGGCCCTAAGCGCGGCCGCAGCCGTGGCTGTACGGCCGCGCGCTGCCCAGTTGGTCCCCTGTCAGGTGATGTTGTCGGTTTCTGATTTCTGACGCCTAGTTTTGACAGAATTAGCTCCTTAGGTCAATGGCTATCTTAATAGGCCTTTAATCACCAATTAAATGGTGATTTAGGGTCTTCTTCTTCATTGCACACCATGGACCTAGAATCAAGCAAGCAAAGCTTTATTAGCAAAATTTAATATGAAATAAATGTGAAGATGTGGTATAAAATATGCAGTTTTAGAGACTAATCACACCCCCACACTTATCTTTTGCTCGTCCCGAGCAAAACAAAAAACTAAGAAATTATTATACCACTTTCGCAGGTGACGCGATTGCACTGAGCATGTGCAACAAGCCGTTAAACCTCTAAGTTTCCCCTAGAGAAGGAGTTTTGTCTCCTGAGGGTTTTCAGTGGATTACACCCACAAAATCCATAAAGAAAGAAATCAAATGTTAGTATTTTTAAAACGCATTTTGAAATAGAGAAAAGTGTTGAAATATTTTTGTGAAAATATAAGAGATCCAAGGTCAGAGGTTAACCAGAAATTGTTCTTTCTTAAACTAAGTCAGAATGCAAAAAATCTTGTTATAAATTAAATGTAAGAATTTAAAATTGAATTGACTTTTTGATCTTTCATAAAATCTTTAGAAAAATATGTACTTTGTGAACAGTGAAGATTTTTGGGATATCGACTCTAACTTTCATGCCATTTATTTATATTATTTTATATATATATATAGATATTTTTTTTTCTTCCCTTAGTTTTCTTAGGCTTTCTTATTTACCCAGGTAGTAAGCCTTTAGCCGGTGACTCCCAAACCAGATGGTCTTAGGGCACCAGATGAGAAAATATCCCTCGGACTTAAGGACTCGAGTAAATAAGGCCACAAAACTAAAGGGATTATTTATTTTTGTCCACCGTTTTAGGTGTGAATAATCATGCTTCCTGAGGCATAATTACCCAACTTCAATAGGTGGTTTTTTATTATCTTTTTTTTTGAATATATATTTTTTATGGCATTTTCAGTCTTTGTTTCAATCCCAAAAATTGTGTAAGTGTGGAGTGCATAAATCTAAGGCAAAAAATTCAAGATCAAATTATCTTTTCAATTTTACATTCTTATCCTAAAATTTAAACAAGATCTATTATTTTGACTCGGTTTAAAATTTCATAATTTTAAGTCTTCCTAATTCCTAAGATAATCTTAATTTTCTTAAAAATAAATCAAAACTATTTTTCTTAATTCAAAAAGTTTTGTAAAAAGAAAAGAAAAGAGTTTTTATAAGAGATTTTTTTTTAAATTAAAAAGAAGTGTAAAAGAAAGAAAATTTTAAAACTACCTATGTTAGTAAACCCTCCCCCACACTTATCTCATGCATGGTCCTCAATGCATCGTGAATGTGTAAATACATGAAACAAATGGAGAGGGAAGGAAGATATCCTCAAGGGGTGGCTCCGGTGGTGGTCTGATTGGGTCAAGCGTTGCGACCCAATCAAGATAGCGTGCATCGTGTAGGAACCCACCAATGACCTTTCTAATATGACCCAATAAAATGTTGATTGAATGAATGATCTTATTAAAAAAGTTATCCCCATCTAATTTCCAATTTTCAAAAATAATTACTGAGTCATTGTTGTCAACAGTCTTGTTCAACAATGAAGTGTGATTTTGGAAGATGATGGATTTGGACCCAAAGGGATCAGGAATTAAAACCGACACCGTCTCAGGAATTTGACTCAGATCAAGTCGAGAGTCAACAATGAGAGTCGAAATTGGTTCAAAAACAGGGTCCCAACAAAAAATTGATATTCACACACTTTCCCCAATAATGAAGTGTGATCATGAGAGATTGGTGATTCCATTTCACGGTGAATTGGTACAGGATTCAATGTTGACTCCGGAATAGAGAAAAAATATGGTAAAGATACCGGAGTCATTATTGAATCAAAAAGTGAAATGGAATTACTAATATGAGGTTCAGGATCACATTCAAGATCAAGTTCAATTTCGAGAAAAGGATAACTTGCTAAAATGTCAAGGTGGTTCTCAAAATTTTGGGCAAGTTTAAATGGATGTAATGAAATTGAATCTTGATTTTCGTCCACGGAAGGAATGTGAATAGGTGAAACGATCGAGTCAAAATTAGGAAGTATGGGAATCAAAACTGGCTCAAGAACGTCACTTATTACAGGTAACACTACAGGAGTCGATATTGATTCAAGGAATGGACTCGAATCGCTAACTTGAAGCTCAGGTTCACATTCATCTTCAAGTTCAATTTCAGGAAATGGATAACTTGCCAAAGTATCAGGAATTGGATATTGGTCAAGTTCAGGTTGGTATGATGAAATTGAAGCTGGATTTCCAAAATGGCAAGATTCTTGAACATTTGATGGACATGGGAAGTCAATCGTATTTTGTATTATGTGCTCGGTCTCTTGCACGAACTCCATAATTTTTTCCCACAATGATTTTTCTTCGAGTTTTTCTGGGAAAGAACTACATGAATTTGGAAATTTGTGGATATGATGAGGCCATATTGTTTTCAAATTATTTTTGGGCCTCTATCGCTTCTTCCAAAGTCCTTTCCAATGATGATTTTTCTTCAATAGGTGGTCAGGAAAAGGAGGATAGGAAGCAGAATCGGGAATGAACTTTGTGAAAATTGAGGACAAGACGGTTGAAAATTTGACTCGGGGGAGGTGAATCCCCATGAACTCTGTGAAGAGTTGAAATTATTTGAAAATTATGGTCATATGGTTGGGGATATGGGTCATATTGATTCGGATAATCCCAACCCGGCATATATGGTTGGTTCATGTTGTACATAGCCGGGTCAGAGTTATCCGAGTCAAATGAGGTCGGGGTGAAATATGGATTCATATTATGATTGAAAGAATTATTGTTGTTAAAATCCATTTCACAGTATACAAAAAAAAAAAAAAAAAAAAACAAACAACAGACAAACAAACAAAGAAAAAAAGAAAAAGAAAACAAGCCTATGCTAGGGTTGACTTAGACTTAGACGACTCCTAACTGGTTAGATTATCCACGGGCGGTATATGTCGGAAGCTGACCACAAGTTAATCGGCCAGGTAGGGGCAAGATCAGTGGGAGTATCCGTGCCGGAGCAACGGCCCTAATTATGCCAAACCACTGTTCTTCGAGGTTTCGCCTCTCAATCCCCAACCTTAGACACCGATTTGACAAGAGTCAACTTCTAACAACTTCCCCCTTAGGTCAATCTCTTAAATGAGTCCGAGATGTCCCTAGGGGCCAACGTCTAGCAAGTTTTATTTAGGCTTGGGTGTGTGAGTGGGGAGGTGATTTTTGGGCTAAGGGAGGGTAAAAACTTTCCCACCTTATGTTGTCTTGAGTTTTGCCCTTAAGTTAAATTTGTGCAAGTGTGCAATATAGATAAGGATGAACACAAAAAAGGCGAGCAAATCACTGAAATGTTTGTCCTAACTATATGCAATGCAATATGTACACCTCCTACAAGATCACAACAACACAAGAATAAAATACAGTATATTAGAATGAAAATTGACACGTGCCTAGATGCAAATGTCTAAACCATTTTAAAGCATCCAATTACCGTATTTTAATTCTTAATATTATTTACAGTATACAGGTAATAAAAAAAAATTAGTAGCAGAAAATAAGAATATACAAGAATTACCTGACCACACTTGAGCAAGTGTGGACTTCTGCAATGCTAAAATTTAACCTGCACACCAAAAAACAAAGAAGAAAAGTTAACAAACTTGTGAAATCAAACCGTTCCCATCCCCGGCAACGGCGCCAAAATTTGAACGGGGTAAAACCGCGTACAAAAAGTGTATGTTTGAGAAATCGATTTAAAGTGTGTGTGCTTTGGCTTCCTCGATACTTCCGTGATAGCATAGAGGCTAAAACGAGTCGAATCCACAAGGACGGGAGGCGATAGAAGCTTTACCGGTTGATTCACGTGTTTGTTAAAATGTTCTTCAAAGTTTTAAAGAATCAAAAGAAAAGAAAAGAATGAATGAAAAGAGAAGTGTACGGTGAAAACAAGGAAGTGGGAAACATAGAAAAGAATGGTGTTTATGGTTTTTGATATTTCTAAAACAAAGTGAAAAAGAAAGAAAACCCATGGCTACTAACTACTAATGACTCCACCAACATGCTACCTCTTAGTGATAGTTGCCTCACATGTATCATTGGCCATCACTAGTCCTTGGTTCAAGAGCTATTCAAAGTATGACCCATATGTAACTCATCACAACCCAACTCAACAAACAAGTGCAAGCTACACTTAAACCATCAATACTATAGAAAAGTAAGCATGGATAAAGTAATGTTAGCTTGTTAGTGGTAGGAAGTTAGAGTGTTAGATCCATCATCATGAGCCATCAATGGCTCTTGCAAGAGCAAGGCCAAAACGAGGCTATTAGATTCATGTGGATTATCATAAAAGAAGTTAAACTAGTTGGTGGTTAGTAGTTAGTGCCATGAGAGAAAAGATTAGCTACACATGTAAAAGAAGTTAGATAGAAAACGAAGAGAGGTAAAGAGAGCACCTTTCATAGCTTGTCACCTTCTATTACAAGTACTCTTGCATTCCACTCATGTATCACTCTTTCTCCTAATACAAGATCTAAAACAAAATGGAAAATACAATGGGGAAGAAGAAGAACCAACCTAACCTAAACTAAGCTACAACATGGAATGAAAAAACTACCCTAAACTCTGTATATCCCAAACTCTGGAACCCCAGGGGGGTATATATAGGCACCAGGGAAGAGGGGGGGCCAGGGGACAAACCCTGGCCGAAGCGCGGCCGCAGCCGCGACCATAAGGTGGCCGCGCGCGGCGCTTCAAGCCGCGCGCTGCCCAGTTGGTCCCCTGTCAGGTGATGTTGCCGGTTTCTGATTTCTGACCCCTGGTTTTGACAGAATTAGCTCCTTAGGTCAATGGCTATCTTAATAGGCCTTTAATCACCAATTAAATGGTGATTTAGGATCTTCTTCTTCATTGCACACCATGGACCTAGAATCAAGCAAGCAAAGCTTTATTAGCAAAATTTAATATAAAATAAATGTGAAGATGTGGTATAAAATATACAGTTTTAGAGACTAATCATCCACTCTGGTCACTAACCGGCCAAGATCTGGTGAGTCTCGATCACCCAGAGACTTTACCAATGGACTAGTGACTTTAGGGAGTTTATCCCCCTCAATTCTCATAGCTTCACCAGCTATTACAGGGTTTAATTCCCTTGGTCTTCATTCTGTATCTGACTGACTTGCAGAGAAGGGTTTCAGCCCTATTTCCCAGCTTCTTGGCGAAACTATAATTTTCACTTGATCAAAGAAGATCATTCCATGCTTCCCTGTTAAGTTCGCCATGTAGGCAAGGATTGAGACTTAGTCTCTTCAAGGTGAGCCAGTCTTGCCATATAGGTGGGGTCAAGACTACGTCCCTCTGGATCAGTCTGGCTTAGCCATATAGGTGAGGCTAGGACTTGGTCCTTTTTTAGGCTTCTCCAGCCTAACTACCTTAGGCGGAGCTAAGGCTTGGCTTATGCTGAGCTAGCCCATCATCACTGTGCAAGCGAGGCTATCCTTTGCTTAACTGAAATCCATCCTTAAAGTGCACTGGATCGGATATAAATTGCTTCACCCAAAGAATTTGACTTAGCGTATCATGCTTGCATTTTTCTTTGATTTACTGCTAACCTGTTTCCAGTTTGCGTTGCAGTGAACTGTGCTGTGCCCGCCAGTCTTTTATCTTGATGAAAGAGACCAGAGACTTGCTTGTTGATCTTCTAGTTGAAACTTTAATTCTAAGCAGGAGGAACATACTGGAGCAGCTGATGCGGTTTCAAGAAGAGGTTGGCAGTTGCTTATCCGAGATGATCCACTTCGAGAAGGGGCTGGTAGTCACTTATCCGAGATGATCCACTTCGGAAAGCGGGTGTCACCTGTAAGGTCTCGGATCCTTTGCCAATTTTCATCAAAGACGATCCAGCTTCTTGATGGCAAAATCTGCCATTTAGGCGAAGGATTATGGCCTTGTGCAGGAGGAAGGCCTTTCGTGTCCAGTTAGTTTGGCTTGGAAGTAGATAGGACCACTTGTATGCCTTTGGAGCAAATAATTCTGTTGCAAGCAAGAAACATAACCTTGATGTAGTAGTATCAATGTATCTTCCCTTTTGAATCATATAAAGTGTTTATTCTCTGCTTATCTGCTTTGTTACCTCATTTTTGATTCGAGAACACCTGAAGTGACCAACTTAAGCAAGTCTTTTCCCTAAGAGGAAATGAGAACTCTTGGCCGAGCTAAAACTTCCGGCGAAGCTGAAGACAGATTTTCAAATAAGTCAGGAGCCAGTTTCTGGCGAAGCCTAACACGGAATTTCCGCGAAGTTAGAGATGTGCTTTTAGCGGAGCTAAGGCATGTTTCTCAGCGAAGTTATTCAAGCATCGCGCTAAGTCGACACTGGACTCACGGCGGAGTTAGCCCTTAGCGGGGCTTATGAAGTAACGCTTCTCGGTAAGGCGCTTAGGCGCCGTTTCAAATTAATTTGAAAGACTGGCCGGTGCTCCTTTCGAGGAGGCAAAGTCTTAGGCCATCATTAGCCTATAAAAGCCTGATCGTGCTGAAAAGAGAAGGCACCACTTCTCTTTGAATTTTCAGAGAACTGCAAATCTCTTCTTCTTCTTTCTTACGTTTGGAATTTTAAGAACTTTCTTCAGTTCTCCAATGGCTCCCAAAAGACGAGCAGGAAAAGAGGTGGCAACCTCTACGACGGAGGGTCCTTCTCCCCTCAAGTCATCGAGCGACCTATCGCGGGTAGGGATCTTTCCCTTTTACTCAGAGATTTTCAACTCTTTTTGAAGCCAATTTCTGGCTATTTCGTAATGAATCTAAAACGATTCATTGTGATCGAGTGATCTCAGGGAGTTCAAGTCCCTTAATTTCCTTGATTTCTTGATTGGAATCTTAGAACCGAAGGCTCTCTTCTTCAAGCTCCAGGCGAAGCTATCCCTTAGGCGGTTCACATTCGGGTGGATGATAGGATGCGAAGTTAGC